>JANTPZ010097920.1:0-10472 GCA_025593235.1 Vachellia pachyceras
ACGCCGCACGCCCGCTGCACGCCCCTGTCGGCGGGGAGAGAGTAATGGGGAGAGGGTAACGGTGCGGGTGGACCCTCCGGACGCCGGTGAGGTTGCCGGTGGGCTCCCGCGGCGAGGTCGCTCGCGGAATGGCTGTGGGAGAATGTCACAAGTCCCACATCGGAGAGGCTCGGGAGGGTGCTGGGCTATATAAGCGGGTGCGCTGCACACCCTCATGAGCTAGCTTTTGGGGGAGAGAGTAATGGCCCCGTGACACAGGGTATTGGCTGGATTTGGCCGAAAACTAAAAAAATTAGTAGCTGCATCATTTGGAAATCTTAATTTGAAAATAATTGTTATAATAAAATATAATTAAATAATATATAGTTCATCATGCATTAAAGCCTCGGCATCCCTAACTTGGAGATTCATATCATCAGCAACAGCTTGGGGTCTCAACTGCGCCTGCCCCACCAAACCAGCCTTCACAGCTTCTGTAACCATTCTCTGCAACTTAAGCAGCCCAATCCGCTTGGAAACAACACAAAGCACAGCGAGGGAAAACTTCGTGAAAAGAGGATAAGACATCCTCCTAAAAGAAAGTGAGAGCTTTCTTTTCAGGGTAAAGATAAAGAATGTTATTGTTAATATAATATCCTTTTTTTGTTGGAAGATATGAAAAGGGAGTGGGCAGCTTTGTTCTTCGTCTGAAATCTCAGTGTTCCTTTTTTTTTTTTTTTCGTTGTCTTGCAAACAGCAACTTCAACCCCAATATATCTTAGGTTACCATTAGATTGCAAGAGATACTTGTGATTTTAGGGTGCTTTTACCTTGCATTGCTCATCAAAGAACTTATTTTCTATTACACTTCATCCATGCCTAAAAGTGAAAGTGCGATTTTAATACTTCACCCAAAAAAAAAAAAGAGCGTGATTTTATAACATGAGATTTTACTAGCGCCTTCAAATTCAAGATCAAAGCATGCACCCATCAACTTTCACTCGCCCTCTCCTCGTATCTGAGTTACTGAATTCAAAATTGCATAATAAAATATTTCTCCAAAACAAAATGACAAATAAGAATCATCAGCGAAAGAAACTCGATACCCTTTAACCAGAACCGAGGGTTGAAGAGTAAAAAGAAGGGTGCCATCTTTATTTACTCCCTTCAGTAGTCAGTAGTTGTATAAAAAATTACAGATATTTACTCAGCCCAACATTTTTTGTTGAAGTGGGAAGAACGGCAAATATAAATCCTCAATGAAATTCCAGGCTTCAGTAGGAATTATCACAAAATGAAGCAGAACCAAATGTACGTATAATAAACGGTATTTTATATATGAGATCAAACATAACATTTTTCAAGCACAAGAACAAGTTCAGGGACAAGAGAGAAAGAGGGACACTACAGGAGGAACCGTGAAGGGACGAATGAACAGTAAGTGGGTGCAGGAGAGCGAAGGAAGGCTAGAATGGGAACGCCAACGAGGTGATGAAACGACCTTGCTTCTGGTTACTAGCCAGTTCATTGGTGATGCTTAATGAACGATTTCTCCAGAAATATGACAGCAAATTCCTACTAAATGAGTAAAGTTCAGGGTTTGAGAGTGTTTTCCCGGCACTGAACTCTGAAATCAAAACCCCAGTGTCAGATTCCCGCCACTCGGTCAGAGTGACAGGAGGAAGCTCTTTTCAAAAGGATAACGGGAAACTAAAACGACCGAACATTGAACAATGGGATATTCACTTGTTAAAAAAAAAAAAAGACAATGTGCCTGTACTTAAAAGGTATAAATTGAGATAAAACTCTTCTCACGTATTTATTTTAATTTGTGTAAAATCACTCTTCTAAAAGGATATTCAGCAAACAGACAAGAAAGCATTCACCTTTCAAACTCAAAAATCACCTATGACACAAAAGTCCTCTCATTCAAATTATCACGAGGATTAGGGAAGACAATTGTATCGTCGACATCGGCTCCTTGGGCAGCTCCACTCTCATTTCTTAAATGTAGACTCTCAATATTCGTAGGAAGAGGGAGAGACTTATTGATGACTACATCAATAATGATGTATTCAGGGGACATGTATATAAGATGCCGAATCTCTCTGTAACTCGTATCCACTGATTGAACCAGACTGTGCAGTTTTGTTTGAATATCAGTGCAAATTAAGATGTAATATAGTAGGAGTGTGGTTAATTAATTGATTATATATTCCAGTTGAGGCAATAGCCTCCAATATTGCTTCTGTGATCAGTGCATATTAGATTGATAGGTAAAAGCATGCGCTGCATCTTGTTCTTCCAGCTCAGTATCCTGATGCACAAACCTTCCTGCGTGGAAGCAGGCAGTACAAAGATGGAATGAAAATGATGGGTTGAACGACATTGCGTGCAGCAACGCAGAGTGAGGAGACCTCGTCAAACTGCAGGATGCCATCGCCCTTCCGATCGACTTTTATGGACTTTTAACCGGCCGGTTTGATTATTCACTACATTCCTTTGGCCTGAAAATAGATCTTATTGTTCGTAGTTCATAAATGATGTGTATCTTGTTAGAAGGCTTGTATCATGTATGGATACACTGAAGAACTTGAAAGTTTTTGCTATGCTAACTTCAACGCCGTTTCAAGGATGAGGAAGTGACGCCCTGGTCAAAATTATGAATAAAAATAAAACATTAATTTTGCTTGTAGTACATAAAAGGTTAAAGGAATAGGTACGGTCACAAACAAATCACCAGAGAACCATCTTAGATCCAGAAATTTTAAAATGTGTCATTTTCACCTCTATCGTTAAAATGTTAACGTACTGTCAAAATTGACTAATTTTTTATTGAATGACTACCAGTTAAAGTTGCCAATTTTAATGATAGAGGTGAAATACCCCATTTTAAAATTTTAAATCCAAAATGATCTATTGAAAACTTCTATACAATCAGTATGTATCCATAAAAATTTATGGATTATTTCCTCTTAAACCTAGGTAAAATTAACCAAGTACGTCCAAGTCCGAGGATTAGATGTCGGATGACAATTGGTCAACATCTGCGGTCAAACCTACGATCTCCACGAATCTCCTAAATGATCTCCTCACTTTCTCCTGGCAAGTCAGCAAACAAATATACTCTCCTTCAATCCTCGCTCCAATAAAAAAAAATCCACGTGAAATCAAGAAACCAGGAAAAAAAATTAAAACTTGGAATATATACGTGTGCGCGCTTGCACTCACCTTCACGCGTCTTGATCCATCACTTGATTGAGGAGAGCTAATTGTCTGGAAAAGTGGAAAAAAGATGAATAGTAATTAACATCTCCTCGTATTGATTCCACTTGAGGAGAAATTCAATTATCCAGGAGAATTAAAAGAACTGACCTTGGAAGGGGATGATGGCACCTGTTGCATCCTGGCTAAAAGCAAATAGTTATCTTCAAAATCAGTATGGTCATGCTCAAATTGTCCTCCATGATAACATGGGATACACAGATCATAAGTCATGTCCCAAACACCTTTGTTCTCCAGACGACACTGCGTACAGCTGAAGAACAAACCTGTGATGAAATCGCCACACCCATTACACCACGGTCTGGGGCTTGCACGCAAGTAAAGCAGAGTCACAAACTCATCAAACTGCAGGCTGCCATCGCCATTTTCATCGGCGAGGTCGAACATCCTGCGACTTATCAGTACTGTGTTGTTTCTGCTGCTGCTGCTGCTGCTGCTGGAGGAGGACGACGATGTCATGAACTCTTGAAGGCTTAAGTTGCCGTCTCCATTTTTGTCCATTGACCTGAACAGATCCTCCATTTCTTGTTTTGCCTCATCGCTCAAGTTCGCATACACAGCTTTTGCTGCCTTTCTTATCTCATCCATGTATACCTAACTTCTTCAACTTCTAAATCAACTACTTCGTTCTCTTTACGGATGTCACATCCAACACTCGTCTATATCTGTATATGTATATGCTAAGTTAGTTGGCTTCACTTTATATTTCATATATTTAATCCTTTGGAAATCTACTGGTAACTTCAACCCTTGCTTGCAAAACCATCCAACTGTAATGGACTTAAAAAATATATATATATATATATTAAATTTAGCAGTCCATTTGCCTGCGTATGTAATGGATATTTATCACGTACTGGTTATGAACTCCGAAAACATTTTGACTTTACCCAAATAAAGATATTAGTATTAAAAATGAAACTGACGATAATGATAGTGACATCAAACAATGTTATATTCTCGCAAATTGGGATCCAAATCAATGATATATACTTAATTAATTTACAGATATGACTGGATGATCTTGAACAGGTCTCTGTGTGTGTATGCAGCTGTTATTGTGCGTAATTACTTCTTTTTTTTCTTTTGGGATGTAGCTGAGAGCCTTCAAACTGCAGGAAGCCATCGCAGTTTCGGACGATGCAGATTTCAAGGATTATATATGATAGAAACTAGAGGAAGTAGGAGCTCTCTATTTTTAATTAATTATGACCTGGTCTTGCCGATTTAGTTCTGAATATATATGACTTGACTTTCAAATTACAGAGAGTTGGTCAAAATTATAGGAAAAGATTAAATCCAAACATTAATTTTACTGACGGTATATAAAATCAATCAGCAGACACATTTTTATCAAACAAATTCAGGCAGGTGCATTCGATTTTTAAAGAAGTAGCATTGAAGTAAGAGGATAAAAAAATGAAATATAAACGTACTCACTATCATGAGTTTTGATCCATCTCACACACACACACACCCCTCAATGTTTTGATAGTGTTTCATTCATCTTGCCCGCTATGGCAAAACCATCCATTACCCATATGTCGTCTTGTTCTGTCTGAGACAGTAACATCTGAACCAGCAGGACAGCTTCACCTTTTTTTTATTCCTCCAAAGTGAAAAAAAAAAAGACTGCAATATTAAGGACCAATAATGCCTTTAATTCAATTTTTTTTTAAAAAAAAAGTTGAGTGGACGTAGACTCATTTTTTGTGGCGCTAATTATTAATTACTGTGGGGCTTAATTCTTTCCTTTCATCATGCCTTCAAAATTATATTCGTGATTTCCAATTGTTATTGGTGTCTTTATAAATTTCTCAGTAGGCTAGTACGTAGTTGTAATTACCACCAGAAAAATGTCATTTACGACAGAAAATCCATCGTTAAAACGAGGGTCGTTAATATTTTCTGTCGCTAAATGGAAATTTTCTGATGAAAAATAGCAATTTAACGATGGATTTTTCCGTCGCTAAATGACATTTTTCTAGTAGTAACTAATTTTTTATCATCAGCAGCTCTGCCAGGTCTCTTATAAGGGACTAATTTACACTTAGTTCCCTCTGAACTATAATAAGTAAATCAACAACTGTGAAATCTAAGCATGAATTTGTTTGTTACAAGAAACCTGGTTAAAATTCTCCTTTCTTCAAAAACAGATAATCTTTAAATCAATGTAGTAAATGCTTGTAATTTTCAACTAATTAATTTATCTGTCTTTAAAATCAGGTCCAAGGATGCTTTTAAGCACAAACACAACTTAAGATCAATTAAGAATCCCAATACAAACACGTACAAGATACTAACAGACAAACAAACCAGATACACATATTGCATGAGACGTACTAATAAATACAGGCGACCGGGCCAAAATGGGTACTTAATTAGAAAATTTAGTTAACCTTAAACTCAAAGGCAGTACAGTAGTGCATGAAGCAAACTAATTTATTTATTACTCAATCGCACAGTTGGGATAATCCTATATCACTGAAGCTGCATGCATGAGAATGATCAGGATTAGATGGCCTCCATTACAGCAAGCCCAAACGAAGCAACGTTCATCCCAGATGCCAGTGCCTTCAAAACCCCCCTCACTACATCCTGAAATACGTAAAGTAAAATAAAACTATTTATTTACATTATTTACTTTCACTCTACCAAACACACAGACACACGAGTCTACAAATACTAAAATATATGCAGGAAAAGCGAAACGATATTAAAGTTCATATCAAAGCCAAAAGGGAGAAATTTACTCACTTTCATTCCCCTTGAGGATGGTGATGGATCACCATAAGCAGGCTTTGCCTGAAAATAAAACAAGCAATAACGATATATATATGTATATATCTACACACACGTATATAAAAATGTCTTCTTGTTAGTTTTCACTTGGCTTCTTTTTAATGGAAAGGGGTATACACAGAACGAGTCAAAAGGCAAGACGAACAACCAAATAAGTTTGTTTGTGACGGCATTATTGAAGTTAATTTATGTAAACTATGACAAAACTCTTCTTACATACTTACCTCATAGACCGAAATCATATTGGAAAAGTAATAATAAAACGAGTCTACAAATACTAAAATATATGCAGGAAAAGCGAATCAATATTAAAGCTCATATCAAAGCCAAAAGAGAGAAATCTACTCACTTTCATTCCCCCTGATGATGGTGATGGATCGCCATTAGCAGGCGTTGCCTGAAAATAAAACAAGCAATAACGATATATATATATATATCTACACGCATATATAAAAAATGCCTTCTTATTAGTTTTCACTTGGCTTCTTTTTAATGGAAAGGGGTATACATGTACTGAGTCAAAAAGCAAGAGGTACAACTAAACAAGTTTGTTTGTCACGACGTTATTGAAGTACGCTAATGTAAATTAATACAAAACTCTTCTTACATACTTGCCTTATAAACTGTAAATTATGTTGGAAAAATAACTTAGGAGTCAAAAGTCAAGAGGTTGAACTAAGCAAGTTTGTTTGTGACGACCAAAACACACTCCGATCCTCAGTGGCGGAGCCACGTTGGTTTCAGTGTGGGCAAATGCCCCCACTGAAATTTTTAGGTTGTATGTAAATTACTATTAGATTTTTATTTTGCACCCACTGATATTTGGGATTTGAACCCACTCAAATTATTTATACTAGTAAACTTATTGTCATTTGTTTGAAAATAAAAAAGTTGCCCCCACTGATCTAAGGTCCTGGATCCGCCACTGCCGATCCTTAAGAATGATAATTAATTAAGCGAGGTATATAAAGCTTCTTCGGTAAACAGGAAATTCATGATAAAACTGGTACGTACCTGGGGGGCATCTAAAAGCATTGTTTGCATCTTGAGCAAAAGCCTGTGGTTATCGTCAAACTGAGAATGGGGATGCTCGAAGCCTCTGGCGCGGTAGCAGGGAACACAGAGATCGAAACTCTGGTGGCGAAAGTGGTTGGTTAAACGACACTCCGTACAGGTGAAGTACATGCCTAGGATGACAATGCCACAGACATCACACTTTGGCCGGCCGTTCACTTGGATGTAACACAGCATGAAAAGCTCGTCGAACTGGAGGAAACCGTCGCGGTTGCGATCGACGAGGTTGAAGATGGCTTGCATGTTGTCGCCGGCGTTTTGAATGTAGCTCAGGAACTCTCTCATGCTGATCCTTCCATCTCCGTCTCTGTCCATCGACCTGAACAATGACTGGATATCTTCCCTCTCTGCCGCTGAGTAACTTTCATACAAAGCTCTCGCAGCCATGCTCACCTCCTCCATTCTCTCTCACGGATTTTAGCCCTAACAAGTGACACTACACCGAAAGCTATTAATCATGCATGGTATTTATTTAAGTGAAGAGAACTGATGTCTTGCATTTGGACAAGCTTGTGGGTCCCTTGAAGAAGACGAAGTTTCCCGGCAGCTGCGTGGAATAAACTGAGAGCCGATCGAAAAGATGGGATCCACACGAGCCTGTTGATATGAGTATGATCAAAACAATGAGTCTAGTATTCATACATGATATACGTAAAGAGGGGTTTCTATACAGCTGAGGTATCACATTGGCGTACTTGTTTTAGCTCAGTGTTTGCAAAGTCCAAACGCATGTTCAACAATATTTTTTCATAAAACAAGATAATATCATTTACATATTTACCTCGATTTACGGAAAAGTACTTCTCTGATCATATGTTACCAATCGGGCCAATATTTGAAAACGACCCAAAAGTCACGTATTAACTACATTAGTACGTAGAGATATACTCCCCCACTGTTCACACGCGCGTACTAGTACTCATGTGAGCATATCATTATATATAGAGTAAACTCATAACATTGAATATTTACAAGCTAGCGCATAATTTATGCGGTGTTGGATAACATTCATTTCATATATTTATCTCATAAATTGTAAATCATGCTGAAAATATTGTTTCTACTGCTAATGTAAATATAATGTATTAGATAGTTTATGCTAGCATACATTACTACTATAAAGGAAGTCAAGCGACTGTGAGATTTAGCTCAGAGCGTGTGGAAAAAGCTTCAAACCAAGATAGGTTTGCAGATGGCCAATAGAAGTTTCTCTTCTCAGACTCGACTGATCGATCAAAGTCTGAATTTTATGTCGATTTCGCAACGAGACAACGAGATATATTAGAGTACATTCTTAAGGTTTTGGACCACTGAATTATGTTCATCATAATTTTCTTTAATTATCAGAGGTGTACGATGACCAAGACGAAGACCAGCGGGTCTGGAATTCCGTGACGCGTGGAAATTAAAGATATGAGGCATCTATTAAATTGAAGGCTCAAATTATTTGAATTTCCCAATTATATATTTGATGAGCACGATTGCGCCACGTAGCAACTCTGATACAGTGTGAGGATGATACAGTGTGAGGATTATTGAGATGAAAATCATTTTACATAGTAAAATATAAATCACTTTGAAAAAGTAACTTACTATTATACGTACATTAAATCATAGATTAATCAACATGAGGACAGCAAATAGGGTTAAAATTTAAAATTATTACATTGAAAAGTGGGAGGCGGATGAGACTAAATTGTAAAACTAATAAGAATTAAATAGAATTCATATACACTAGGCTTTGGTTTCTATTTGGTTTCTATTTCAGAGTAGTGAACAACATGAACTCGTATCATTAACCATCCACAGACACATCGTTTACATGTATTCATCAGTAGAAAAATGTTTATTTAAACCGTCCCTTTTAGACCTTATTTAAAGGATAAGGTCTACCAAATATGATCGGTGTTACTTTTGTAAATAAGAGTACAATTTTTGAGTTATTTAGACCGAATAACGAGCATTTTTTGAGGTGTGTCATAAAAGATTATGTTCTTAGATACAGTTTAAAAGAACCATCTTTTAGATCGTAGATTAGAGGTGGGGTTCAAGACAACATTTTTAGGTGTGGTCTAAAAATAAGATCTTTTATATTGCAAATCAAAGTGTTTGGACGGTTGTTATTAGAATAGCCTTTTTCTATGAAATTACCAAAAAGGGCGTAACATAATGTAATAAATATATTGAGATAAAATCTTTTTCAGTACACCAATTGCAATAATGGATTTAACAGGCCTTAAGGGTATTTTAATTTGGATGTCTCATGGTTCCACCTTTCAAAAACAATTCTATATAAAAAGTGGTTATTTCACAACTTTTTCTCAAAACCATGGTTCGAGACTTCAGAAGCGCTTTTGGAAACTTGGACGAACAGGCACTAAAGTGACCGTTTGAATTAGCGTTTTTGTAACGTGTATCTTTTGAGTGAGCAACCCAACGGATGGGTATCTAGGCTTGATGATGCCGTCTTTGGCCTTTTGTCAAGAGAGAAGGGGGTGCGTGTGATGGATGAGGAATGGATGGAAAGAGGAGGTCGTATGTGGTAGATTAGGAGTGGAAGTCGTTTGGTTCAATGTCGTCTGAGTTTAAGAATTACGTAAATCAAGATAAATGTGTGAGAAGAGTTTTATCTCAACTTATATGTAACGTGGGTCCAACATCATAAACAAATAGTGGGTGACTCAGTCAAAGTGAGGGCTAGTGATTTGGAGGAGATAGAGACGGTGGAGGGACATAGACTTGGTCAAGGTGGGGCAGGAGACTTGGTCAAGGTGGGGCCAGAGGTGCTAAGCCATTCCACGTTGTGAAAATGACTCAAAATAGACACTGCGAAACTGAAACTTCTGACTATTATATGACCCTTAGGCTTTGTTTGGTTGGGGGGAAGGGGATGGAAGGGGAAGAAAACTGATCCCTTCCCCCATTTGATATGAAAAATTGGAGGGGAGGGAAGCTAAAATTTGGCTCTTCTATCCCTCCCCTCCCCTTATTTTACATCCCTCCAAAATGGGGTCTTTTGGAGGGATGCAAGATATCATGACTTATATGCCCTTAATACTCATTGTCCAACTCTTCACACTCTATTTTTCCAATCTTCATATCTGTTTACTGTTCGTGAATAGGAGTGATGTGGGTAGAGAACAAATTTTTCTAGTCTTCATTTTTCTAGTTCCTGAGAATAAGTTTTATTTTATTTGAAATACTTGGAAGCAACAATGTAGGCAGAGAATGAAAAAAAGAAATTATTTAAATCCTTTTCTTAATTATTTAAGTAAATTATGAGTGAAGTACCTTAATAACTATTTCAATTAATTAAATAGAATGAGTGATTA
>JANTPZ010097924.1:0-14238 GCA_025593235.1 Vachellia pachyceras
TTGCTTTCTTTGAGACCAGATTGAGCTCCGGAGATAGTTGGTTCACACAGTTTACCATCAGTAAAATGTTTCTCGATCTTTACGTCATCCAATGGGGAAGAATGCCACAGATTGTGTGAACGTCCACTTGCACCTGTGCGGGGGGCTGAGCTGCTTGTTTTCACAGTATTTTCTTTTATGTCGACAGGTGTAGGAAGTACATAGGTATTAGACTTTGATGAAGTCGAAGTTAGAAGCTGCCTCACTTTTTCAGCTGGGTCAAACTTCTTTCCTGCAATAATGGAATCTGAATAGCTGCTGACCCTAGGTTCTTTACCCGAGACTTTAAGATCTGCCTGCTTCTTGTCTAAACTTATCTGTCACAATAATAGGAAAAACAGGTTTTCAGAAGATGACTTGGGTCAAATGGCAAGAACCCTCTTCACCAACATACTAAACTGAGATTCAAACAATTATCGTGATAATGCCACATGACTATTGTTGACATTACGCGCTGTCTGATAAACAGGAAAATTTAGAAACGGGTTTAAATTTATGTTATAATCAATGAATGGACTAAAGCAGACTGAGTCTGTATTTTATGGACAGTTCCATACAAAGGCTATATTTTCATAAAATATTTGATAAATAATTTATAGCACCTCCAATATTTTTGAGAATAGGAGGCACAGAAATATGAATGACTAGACTCCTCCACATGGGAAAACAGCCCAAAATTTATGTTATAATCAATGATTGGACTAAAGCAGACTGAGTCTGTATTTTATGGACAGTTCCATACAAAGGCTATATTTTAATAAAATATCTGATAAATAATTTATAGCACCTCCAATATTTTTGAGAATAGGAGGCACAGAAATATGAATGACTAGACTCCTCCACATGGGAAAACAGCCCAAGATTAAGATAGGATGGATTAATTAGTCAGGGTTCGTAACAAATATTATGATAAGAGATGTGCATGGAGGAAATATAAAATGCAAATAAGCAATATAACATGAAAAATTTCAATATACAACTAGACATAATAACCAAAAAAGTTCTAGTCACAGAAGTTTCTCACCTCTATTGAGTTCTGTGATGAGGGAAAAACGCCAGGCCCCTGCTTATTTAACGTATAATCAAAACTCAATTCACCACCTTCATCTGCATCATTGTTATTCTCACAATCACCATAATCATCTTCTTCAAGTCCACTGAATTGGTAATCAATGTGTTGCTGTTTGGTAATCAGCCTAATATGTGGCTCAACAGCCTCAAGAAACTTAAGTCCCTTCCGAAAGAAATTCAACTATTTGAAGCAACATAATGGAAAAAGATTAATCAACATTCAGCAAAGAACCAGCACTAAAGATTAAATGTTTAACAATAAGCGAAAAGAAAACCTGAGCTGCATGGTGTCGAGCTGCTTGTGTTAGTAAGCTTCGGGACTGGCCTTGCTTTAGAGATTTTAACCGAAAAGCACAGAGTGTTGCCTCTTCTCTGTATTCATCATAAGCAGATTGCAACTTCTGTGAGGTGATATGTTCACCTTTACCACCTTTTGACCGACCTTTATCTTTAAGTTGGGAAATCATGTATTCATAAACATCTCTGAAAAAAATGCAAGAGACTCAGGAATGTCCCTATAATATGAAGAGAAAACGGAAAAAAGCATTTAGTAAAGAAAAGCGCAGACCGTTTTTCATCACATTGCCGCTTCATATCCTGTGTCAGGAACAAAAGGACATTCAGAAGCAGGAACAAGATATTTATGCGCATGCCAACAAGCTCAAGGTATAAAAGAGCGATGAGCAGAGCTTTTTACAAGGCAAACACCAAATGGTTAACGGACATAAGGATGGATTTTTTGTGTCTAAGGAATGGACACACATAATATTTACTGCTCTTGAATAAACAATAGAGTACAGGGTATTTTTGTTATTACGAAGTTAAATCGCATTCCGTTTCATCATTGATAAGAACCCCACAACATTTAACTAATGCATAATACATAAACATATTATTAATAACAACTTTTAAACATATTTGAGAAGGAAGTTTGCTTCTGTTCTTTCATAACAACCTTTTGAACAAGGCAAAACCCAACCAAGTCTACCCAAAACTTAACCTGAAAAGAAGCTAGCTTATGAGTACCCAATATTAATGTGAATGTGGAGCAAGAATCACACACAATCCAAACCAACCAATTTGAATGTACGATATGACATGAGCTTCCCGATGTAAGAGGCAATCACTTTTTAGAGGCGAACAAATTTCACATAGAAAGAACTGGGTGTTTGAGGAAAAATGACTGAGAAACCACAGCAACTCATCTAGATGTTATATATGAATGGAAATGTATATCCATCCGTCAGAAGCAGAAATAATCAATAACCAAATGAAACGTTATCAGCCTTATTTATTTTAATCAAGGGACATGATTAGATATTAACAGCATCTACCCTAAATCATAATACATGGCATGCATCAATTTAAGCCCTCATACTAAATGTTTTAGTATACATGCATCCTATGCAAAATCATTAGAAGCGTAACAAATTAGCGTGAAGGGAAACAGTAATGGGACACATATAATGACACTAAAGTAATAGAGCAGTTGATCCATGCCAAACTGTTTTAACAGGGGAGAAAACTGAAATAGAGAAGTACATGAACAAACCTCAACAGTCCGCAGATCATTGAGAAGAGACTCTGATGGGTTTGTAATTGTGGCTATTATGTGAGTACGCTGAGAAACATAAAGCATAGAATCAAGACAAAGCTCATGCAAATGCGTTATGGCCAAAGAAGAGCAAACTATGCAGAAGCTTGGGCCCAAACAAAAGACTCACATAGCTATCAATAAGCTTTTGAAGTTCAAACTGCACTCTTCCAAGCATCCCCAAGATTTTACCTGCAAATCACTTCCATCTTCAGCAGAAACCATGTATAGCTTGAAATAACTAGCATGAGGCAATAAGTATCAACTAGGACAGTCATGAAACTTTTGCTCACCATTCTCTTCATCATCATTAACAGGAGTTTTCTCCAATAGACAAGCACCCATTTCCCGCAGCGACTCAGAGAATTCTGGACACACAAGTAGCATGAGGAACCACTATAATAAAATAATCTCAACAAGTCGTTATTCATAAAAAAAAATGAGAAAATAGCATGAGGCAATTTTCTGTTCAAATAGGAGTTTTGATATTTTATGGTTGAGGTTAATAACATTCAATAAACTACCCTCAACTTATTTCACATAAATTAGTTGTCTTACGCAAAATACTTAACTAATTTCATATCATCAAACGTTTATATCTTATTATAAACATTCTTCTGCAATGTATATATTAATTTAATGCAAAATTATTATCTATATTATGACACATAGCAAAAAGATGTTCAATTATGGATGGACTGTTAAACAGCAAACTGCTTAACCTGATTCACTGATTTGTCCAGTTTTTACAACACTGTTGCTTTCAGATATCTTCATGATTTATACTGCTATTAATGTAAACCATTTGTCACAGGCTCACAGCACACAAATTCAGTAAGAACCCGTGCTAAAATCTGGTATACCGAAGTAAACTGTTGTGAGCTGTTTTTTCAAATTGAGTTAAAAAAGCAAGGTGAAAGCTAAACAACAACAAAACATTGTCCCACTAGGTGGTTTCAGCCAAGGTTAAAGCTAAACCATGGAGAAAAATATCTAAAAGAATGTAAAAAAGGGGAATATACATTTGACTTATTAACGGAATTTTTACCATAGGCACTGTTGGCTGTAGCAGCAGCAGCAGAAAGCAAACAGTCATAGCAGTTTCTCATCTCTTGCATGTCCTGTCAGGTGGAGAAGAAAGCATAAAATGTTTAAAAACAATGAAGCCATAGAGGAGGAAAGAAGAGAGTAAACTCCACGCAAACGCCAGCATGAACAAAAGCATAAAAACCACTAAATTTCCATATTCACACTTTACAGTGCAATAATAAGATCGCTAATCGTGCATGAGAGTAGAAAGGCCCCATTGAAAAGAAAATTGTTGGTGGGGGAACTCTTCATCAAGTCTAGAGGATCATTCAGGAAGGAGGCAATACCAATCTACATTATATTGATATACTCGCCTTGCAGACTAAAAGGTTAGCATCTATAGATGATCTTTTCATAGAGATTTGTTACTAATGATGAGTTTAAAAAGTTCACAAGAAAATATTGATTTTACCATACCAATCCAGAACAAATGAAAGGGAGACCCGTCATGAATATCCCGTATTAGTTATGGAGGGGGGCCAAAATAAATCTTCAAAATGTTATGTGACATCAATCATGTTCTAAACTAGAAAATGTAAGCTGCAACCGAACAGGCGAATTAGTAAATCTTCACAAACAATAGGCTTCGAATTAATCATCCGAACAAATGAATTTGCCAGCGACCACGTCAACTTTTGAAATTTGTATCGACCATGAGAAGTTTAGTGTCTCTTAAATCTTCTCTGAATCCAAAATGCCAACACTCTCGTGCAAGTGTCCTTTCTTTATTTATTCGGTCGCATTCTCAAGATGATTATTTTGCATTAGAAGTCATCGGCCCGCGAGAAGACATCCAGCAACACAACCAAAATTGAAACAGGTTTAAAAAAGAAAAGAGGAACATGTCGCATAAGTACCTGGGCAACCTGCGCAAGCTCGTCGGACACGGTGAAGGGCTGAAAGTCCGCCTTCTCTCTGCCAACGCTCTTGTGGAGTGAAATCCTTCTCAACATGCTCAGAGAGGACTTCATTCTCGGAAAACCCCAACACGACGAGCCAACAAGATGTAAAGACGCAGCGACGAAGGGGATGAAGAAAATCGACGCCTCTTGGTGTGCTTCGCAGTCTACAGCCCAGCAAACTCAGAGAGAACCTCAGCTTCGATTTCCGGCGGGAAAAATGAACTCAATATCTTGAAGGAGAATGAAGAAGCGGAAGCTGAGCTAAAAGCGGGAGAAACGGATCAGATATTCAGATGAATGCGAAATGCGAGAGCGGAAAGAAAGAAGGTATGAGAGCACATTGAGGAGGAGGCATGGTGAAGGTGATTGAACGAAGAGAAATTGGGGAAAATGGGTGGCGTCATGCAGAGTGGAAGATTGGGGGGGGGTATATCACGTCAGTGTCAAAAGCGGTGGGGTTTTGACGGAACCAATGAGAGGGTCAAAGGTGAGATATATGATTACACAAACAGAGATGGCATTCCACAGCCCAAACCTGTGCCCTTTCTTCTCTTTGACTGCCTCTCCCATCATGACCCCTCATTTTCCCCATCCCTTTGATCATTGATGGAGCAGTGGTTTTCGTTATTTGGACTCTCAAAAAAAGTCTAAACATAAGATTATGAATCAGATCAACATTTACAGCTCAAAATTTTGGTGTGTCCCGTTAAATTCCAGAACTATTGAATCTAACTTATAAATAGTTAATCCAAAATTTATTTTGTATATATGAGAACTTGAATTTCAAACTTCTTTTGTATTGAATCTAACTTATCAGTAATGAAACTGGTCACAAAAAAAAGGGTATCAGTAATGAAAATTGTGCAATTTATTCCTACACTTTACGTTTCCTTTTTATTTTGGGTGGGGCTTTCCCTGCCTTTTGTAACAAGAGGGGATTTTGGACATGAATGTTAAACGTGTATGCGATGAGATGCATTCATGGTTTGGGAGTGTGTACAGTGTTGACGGTGAGAGGATTAAAAAAGAAGAAATAAAGGTATTTGTCATGGGAAAATGGCGGATGCAAATGCCACCAACAGAGTTGGCCCATTGTGTCAAATCTCTGACCAGCATTTCACATTTCATTCAATTGGATAGATTTGGCTCTGGTTGGAAGTTTGGAATAATTCAGAGCCACCAAAACTAGTTGATAATAATAGATAATCAATCTGGCCAGATTGTTAAAAATTAACTAACCAGAAATTACCCGCAAGATATGAGGTGTGATTGACTGCGAAAGGATGTGTTGGAAAATATAGCAAAAGGGAAGACAAACCAGTGCACAGTACGTAACACGGTTATATCCAAAACAAGTTTTCCAAGGAAGTGTGTGATCTTTATGAAAATGTTGGAAGCGGCATTTGGGACTATACATAGACACAGACATGTATATGGATTCTATCCAGATTGTTGCTGCAAATTAAATCACGACGTGGTAACGTTAGCAATAATAAATAATTGGTTTGCGTTGCCAGGTATTACTAGGCTTGTAGAAGTCCAAGAACTTGAAGGCACGCCAGGTTACTAAAGAGAATACTTAATTATACACTTTGGGAACATCAATCTTGGGGGAACAGGGAAACCTGAGAAAGTGGACTGCTGTTAAAAAAAATAGAAGTGGACTGCTGTACTTGAACGTTGGAAGGCATGGCATGAAACGCTCGTCATGATGAGTTATCTTGCTTATTATTCGAACGTGGAAAAAAGAGGGGAGGGGGTTGGGTCAAAAGGTTAGTGTTGCTTGATGTTGAAGCAAGAGTGAACATTCAAATTTGGGGTTTCATGTTTCAATAAGAAAAACTGTCTCAACTCTTTTAAACACAGTGAGGTCAGGTCAAGATATGTATAGATCATATACAGGTGCCGGCCACGCAACTCTGTTCTCTTTTATCCAGGTGGGAAACTAGCAAAGTCTTCTCTTGCACTATTCACCGTTCAACCAAAATAGTCACATGCTCTGTTTTTCCTTAAGCATCCCCTTCTTTTAAAAAAAATGACCATGTTTTTTTCTTCAAGATCCAATCTTTAGCTAATGTAAAAGCATTCTCTTCTTTCATCATTCCCGCCGAAGACCAAGACCACATTCTCCTGTGAGTTGTGAGGTTTTTCAACCCATGTAAGTTAACAAGTTTTCAGCAAGAACAAGACCCTTGTTTTTAAACCTAACCAAAGGGGGGGGGGAAAATGGTGCTTGTTCATTACGGAAAGAGGATTTAGCCTAGTGTGCAGTGTTTTCATCATCATGAGATGCATGGCCAGCTTAGCAACCAGAATTTAGAACATTCCTCTTGCCTCAGAGCAGTCCCTTTTGCATAAGCGTAACACTCCTTAGTCCCACAAATATGCTTCTTTCTTTCTTCCTTCCTTCGTTCCTGCAAAAGAAAAATGTACAAAACAAACATATTTAAACTTTCTGAAAAAAGCACGCACACACGACAAATATCAGACCTTGTCCTCTGTCACGAACACCTGCAACAATCTCAAGAACAGGGTATATCCAAAGGTAATTTCGGATTAAAAGTCTGGATGGAATTAAAGTTCAATCACAAAGTCATTCACACCACCACTGGTGGTAGCTACAGAGCAAAATGGAAAGGAAAATAGACACAGCAAGGGGTCCAGAGAGATATGTCAGAGAGGAAAAGAAAAACATACAGAAGGGAGAAACTGGTCTTACAACGTTCACCATTCCCTTCACCTTCCCCTCTCATATACCCTCATTCTCCCTAACCTTTAGTGACTTCTTTCGGTCTCTAGTGCTACGCCTCAGCACTACCTCAGGACGTATCTCCCCTTGCGAATCCTCTGACACTTGTCCTTTCATAACAACCTCATTATTGGTTTGTAATTCCGCATCACTATCTGCCAGCTCAGCATCCATAACGACCTCATCAATCCTTTGCTTTCCTGGCCCTTCTTCCTGTGTCATGACATCCTCGGGTTTATGTGTTGAACTTGAATCCTTATCGCCTGCATATAAAGAAATAAACCCCATGAAAATGCAACACAAGGTTAGTGCAAAAATATATGTCGAAGTAAGGAAAACTCTAATTCACGGAGTTAGAGGAAGCAATACGATACTCCCTGAAGCTTGGGGACCTTGGAAAAATGACGACCTCACTATCATAATCCTCTTCCTCTTTTTCTCCCTCCTTCTCTTCTCCTTAACCTACGTGCTTCGTGTCCTCCCCCGGCGGCGGCGACGACAAGCTTTTCTGGCTCTTTTGGACGCTATCACTGCCATGGTCGAGATTCTTGCTGGTGGCCCGTGAACTGATGCATGTCATGTGACCATCACTCCTGCATCCCTGGCTAAGGGTTGCGCATCTTCTTGGTTCAGCCTCGTGGACAAGCCGCACCCATGATAGAGCAGGGGAAGATGGTGAAATTTTGGAGGGACCAAGTTACTGTACAAAGGGAGATCCTGATTGGTTGGTGCAGAAAGAGCCACAAAGGTTCACGGTTACGATTAAGATTGTAACAGAAGCCATTCAATAAGGATGTCCTCTGTTTGGTCACCATTATGTATCTTTCAAGTATTTATAATTGCCCTGTTCCCTCCAATCAAACAACGAACGACATAATTGATAATACTACTATTGTTAGAGAAAGCTACCAAATGAACTGGAGCTTTGGTCATTGCCTCATTTTAGATGCCAACTTATTTTCATCATAAACAATAGTCAAAGCGTCCGGAATTAATGTCTGGCACGCACGTACTTGATGGAGCTGCTTAAGTTGGCACAAACAGATGAGAGGCCGCATTAATAATTCAAACTCGAACATGATATAGAAGAATACACATAAGTTAGGCTTATGTGGGATTATGGGAGTGTAGTGGCTATAAGTCATGAGTGAAACAAAGTTTGAAACAAGGGATGAGAGAAAAATATGACAGAAAAAGTCTGAGTGAAACAAGTGGGGGAAGGCTGATGGACATATTTGGGCGTAATAAAAGTCAGAAATCTCAGGTAAGCCTTCAACAGGTTTACGTGAGAGTAAAGTTAAAGTTTTGGAGAATTTAAGCGGAGGAGATGGAGAAGATGCCATGACAAAAGCAAAGATTCTGCGTCAGCAAGTTACTATACTCGGCACCGCAGTTTCTCCACCCATGTTCAAACTATCTATTCATCATATCTCAAAGTTTTGCTAATCACTGTTTGAATGACTAGTTGGAGATGTCCTCACACTGCATCAAATAGAATTGTGTCATATCTTTGAACTACTTTTAATCTCACCCTTTGTGTGCGCACGCGTGCATGTATGATTGGCCTCTGAATCTTGGATGAGTTCTTTTTGTTGGCTCCTAGAGTAATGTGTAATTTCAACTCCAAGATAGATTTTGCTAAGACGTGCTCAGATTATTGATGAAAAGAATCGTATTCTCAACTGCCACAGTTTGTGTTTAGAAAATCCTGTGAGAAAAAGGAGTTATGATTTTCAAAATGGTTTTACAGATTTCGAGATGGTCTTTATAGATTTTGAGATGATTTTTACAAAGATGATTTTATCTTAACTTACATGCATAGTTAGAAATAAGTTATTCCGAAACATGCCCACAATATGTTACATTATCCGAGCTTGAAAGAATCTCACTCACTCACTCTCTCACTTGTACAATTCCCTTAATTTGTTCCTTCGTTGCCTTCCCAAACTCAACCATCACCAAGCTTTTCTTTCTGGGTGCCCTCTGCCCTGTTCCATTCTCTGCCTCCTTCAGCGTTCTGTTCTGTCATCCACACCGATTGTTTTCAGTGGGTGGAAAATTAGCGAGTGAAATTTAGATCAAGTTAAAATAATGACGAACGAATAATTGGTTTCCACGCACCCTTCTTTAATTTATGAAAACCCAGCTCATTGGAATATATGTTATGTTTCACTTCGAGCATTTTTCAGTAAGGGATTTGACGTAATATATGAGCATCCCGTATGCTTCGTGTTGATCTCATTCTTCACGCCGAAATATTAATATATACGTCAGGTCCATCAGGATGAAAACTTCTTATTTTTGGAGTTAATTATTTCCAAATAATAACATTTTAATCTCAAAACAATAAAATAATAATGTCCATTGGATGGCACTAAGTTATTTACTTATCTACAAGAGAATAAAATAATAATAGCATGAGGTAGGTTACTTCAGATATTTTGCCATCTTATTCTTCTTGAAAAGATGGACTCCAACCATCATAAATGTCTCGTTTGGTAAGCAGAATTGATTTTGATGGAAATGGATATGGAGACGGAGATGAGTTTTAAAATTACGTTTGGTATGTCATATCTTTTTTTTTTATGAATGTTGACTTTTTTTTTGAAACGTAACAAAAAAGACTATTTTGCATAATGGAGGATATTTTGATCCAAAAAATTGAATTCCATGGAACCAAATGAATTCCATAGGTTTGGGTATGGAATTGAAATTGGGTATTTAGGTGAAATTGAATTCCACATGGAATTGTAATTCCATCATACCAAACATGCCAACATCATGGAATTCAATTCCAATTCCATTTCCACCCTTTCATTTCCACCATACCAAACGAGACATAAATATTTTAGGGGCCAAGCATCTTTTTCCGTATTATTTTATTATTTAATCAAAATAGGTTGAATTACCATCCATATTTTCTACTCCTTTTTACGTTCCTCCTTTATTCTCAAGTCCAAATAGAAAAAGGAAAAATAGAGATTTGAGTTTATAGAGTTGCTTTTGTCCCTTTAAAATATGAAAGGAGGCATTTTCATGAATGGAGCAACATGTTGGTTGGTTGTGGTGTGAAAGAGAAGTGGAATCAGAGGTGCGTGCGGTCATGCTGAGAATGGACTCGAGCAATAGGCAGCACCATGTGTATGTGTGTGGTCAAGCTCATAGCTCACACACGCACGCACAGCAACAAAGCATCTCTTATTTTCACAGAGATCATCATGATTATCAATAGATTAATGCAGAGCCCTCCTCTTCCTTTCTAGCTTTGGATGCCCACCTTTCAAATCCCATTCTTCGCAATTCATTATTATTATTATTATTATACTTTGGATTTGGATCATCTTTTCCCCCAGGAAATCATTTCCCTTTTGATCATAAAAAGCTTCACGTTCAGAACAACCATAAGTATATTATAAACTACATTCTCCCACTGTAATGATGTCAAATCTACAAAGCAAGTTAGTGAATAATACTACTACCACTAATAAACTCAGTTGTTTGCGTCGCTACATAAAAATAAATGCCCATGAAGAGTTCTCTTCTAATCCTAAGGACTTCTCATGACTCTATGATGATGATGATGATAAAGATCTAATTAATGCAAAGCTCCTTATCTTCTCTCCTAATCTAGATTTTTAGAAGCGATTTCATTGCCTTCACTTAAACTTGGAGAACTAGGTGGAGGAGGTCCAGTGTCACTCCCATATTCCACTGTGAAATCTATGAAACTGGGTTTAATCCCCTCCTCTAATCTCTGAACCTTCCTCGTGTTAGAGAGTTGACTGTTGGATCCTTTTCTCTTAAGCTTCCTTTTCTGGAACACACGATACACAGCCCAGTCTGTCGCTTCCATCTGAATTGGAATTCAAAAAATTGGCATCAAGTTCTGACTGTTAAACCGGGAAAAATAAGGACCATACCTAAAGGGCATTAATCTTAAATTTGTAAATTTTTATGGTTACATGTAATGGAAACTGATCTATCTTCTTACCAGGTCTGACGGGTGGGAAGGAAGGCGCAACTCATGCATGACCCAGCGAGTTCGGGACTCAAGGGAACGTTTCCCTTCACAGAAAACCAGAGTTTTCTTCAACCCAACCACTTGGTTGCTGTCAGAAGCAATAATTTGCCTGTCCTTGCCTGTAGTTTTCCAGTACCCGGAACCAGCTGGCCTCTTGTGATCAATACCGTCCTTTCTATGGCTAAAAAAATACCCCTTCTCTTTGGAATCACCGACACCTACAATCACTAAATTCAACCCAACCATTTAGAGTTTAGGAGATAAAATATGTAAAAAGATTATCTCGAATAAACAATGCTAATAGTGTTTAGGGAGCCAAACACTCTAAAACTTAGATTCAATCAACAAGAGAGAGCAAATCATTAGACACAAAAATCTCGAGTTCTTCGGAAGACATTGTTAATTCTCAAGCAGTAGTTCTGACTTCTGACCGCAAAAAAAAAAAAAAAAAGGCAGAAACAGATTTGTGTAGAGAAAGAGGGACCTGGGAGGTGGCGAGGGTGGAGGGCAAAAACGTCGAAGTCGGGAATGACGGAGGCGGGTAAGGGGTGAGAGAAGGCCTTCCGCTTGAGGTAGTGAATGACAAGCTCTTCATCGGTGGGACAGAAACGGTACCCAATGGGAAGCTTGATGCCTCCATTGACGACAAAGCTGGGGATAAGCTTCTGCATCTCTAAGAATGCCACCCACAGAACCTGCAAGGGATTATTTGGAGGGGAGGAGAAGAGAGAGTCGCGTGAAGAGGGTTAGGTGGAATTAGAAAAGCCCATGATTGGAGGAAAGAAGAGAAGGGGGGAGAGAACAAGTAAAAGGACGTTGGGGGCGTAATTCTGAGAAGACAGGTGAATGGCCCTCTTGAATTTATAGCTAGCAATGGCGTCGGTATGCGTAATTGCGTATGGGTGCGTAACTCAGCATCAGGTTATCTAGGGAATTTTATTTAAGAGTGAGATTATCTTAAATTAATCTAGGATTATGGGAGAGAAAGGGAAAAGGCTTTGAGAGCGAGGGAGGAAAAGTCGTAATTGAAGATGGACGAATGTTTGGTAGCTTCTGCAAATGCCTTGAAGAAATGCTTCTACCTAAATCGAAATAAATATGTAAAGTAGATTATCTCGTTTTACAGAAAAATATTGTTGAACGGGTTTATAAACTGCCAGAGTGTTACCAAACAGATCTTAATTATGCTAATAGAGACGATGATGATCAGGATGGATGGAGACGGAGAATGAAAGGGCTTCCCAAACATGTACGGGACTTTCACCCAACGACCAATTGAACGCAATCGCCACCAATCTCTTGCCTCCCCCACGGTTAGGGCGAAGTAACGGGCGGGACGGGTTGGCCCGATGGTCAGCCCGTTCCCCGCCCGTTTAGGATTAGACGGGTTCGGGCACCGGTGGTAGCCCGTTTGGGCCCGAAGTTAACGGGCTGCCCTAAATCTCGCCGGGTTCGGGCGGGTTAACAAGCAGCCCGTTAACTTTTTATTTTTTTTACTCCATTCCGGATTTCCAGTCCCAGACACAGACAGGCAGACACACGAATCGAGTTCAGCTTACCAGTTCTAAGCTTTGCACTTTCGTCGCCAATCCATCTCCTCCGCCATTTGCGACAGCGGTGAGTCCAACCTCTGAGAATCAGACACACAGATCGAGTTTAGCTTCGTGTTGCCTCTGAGTTCAGCCTCTGAGTATCGCTCAATTGATGCAATCAAACCCCTATGAAGAGGAACTTATCTAAAAGGGGAACAAAGGGATGACGCCACGAAGGAACTCGATTGGGTTTGGCGAAGCACAACAGATCGGGAAGAAAATAATTAGCACGAGAGAGAAGGAAATAATTAGCAGACGAAATTTGAACACACAAGAAGAGAAAGAAGGAGCTTTACAGTATTGGTGTGTGAATGGAAACGATGACTGTGCGCATAATAGAAATGAGAGCTAACGAAATTTGAGAAGGCGAGAATTTCATTCTTGTTTCTTCTGCGCAGTACCTGGGCGTTTCCTCTTCTCAACTCTCTGAAATTGAATTTAAACCCAATCGAGTTCTTTCTCTTCTTCTAAATCCTCAAAGCGTTGAGCTGCTTGTTGCTTCGCTAGCTCCGTCCACCTCCTCCATTTTTCTGGTAGCTGCAGCCGTTATTGTCCAGACTCCGTTCGTCCATTCACTCCCAGCTGATCATCCAGCCACCACGAGGAAGAGCAGTCACGGAGGAGACCCACTGCTCTGGTTTATTCCTCATTCAACATCTTCTTGAGGAGAGAACGCGTGGCTGGGGGCGAAAAAAAGCAGAAGAGACAGAGCAGCGGTGAAAATGAAACCCCCATCCTCGTTGTCGTTGATGGCTGATGCTTTAGGACCAAGGTTCAAAAAACCGGACCGGACAACGAACCGGTCGAGATACTGGGTCAAGGGTCAGAGGTCGAATCGGGGTCAAACCGGGGGTTAACCTGGGGGTCGACCCGGCTATATAAAAAATTAAAAATATTACAAATTAATTTGTAATAACAATCTGTATATTAGGAATCCAAATATCCATGTACTAATCAAAGTTCTAACATTTTAATACATATATCAAAAGTTCAAAATAGTAGATTCTATCATCTACAAATCAAAGCCATCATCATTAAGTTTGAGAATCTACTAATCAAAGTCATTATCATTTAAATTTTGGAAATTTGGTGAAATTGGGAGACATGAACAGTAACAGTGAAAGTCAACCGTGAACAATGAAAAGTGGCTGTGAGTGAACAGTAACAGACAAATTGAACAG
>JANTPZ010097932.1:0-11397 GCA_025593235.1 Vachellia pachyceras
ATCCAAATCGTCAAGTGGCTCATTCCAATCAGAGTTCTAGGGTCTCAACACCTGACAGCATAATGGTGAATGAAGGTGATCTTTTGCAGCCTGAGAGGATACATAATGGGATTGTGTTTAATGTGGTCAAGAGAGAAGACTTTACACAACCTAGGGCCCATGAGCTTGAGCAGCACAGCCCCGAGGTTGCAGAATGTGTTGTCCCAAGTGACTGTCCGGGGATGGAGATGGATGCTGTTAGCTCTGCTTCTGATTGTGGAGATAATGATTCTACAACAACCGACTCATTAATAACTGAACATTCTACGACCACTGATGTGGGCAAGGATCAGAGCACTTGATTCTGAACTTTCTTCCTTTATTAGTGACTTTAAAATGTTTACAAGATATTTTTTTCGTTCAAAATGTAAATATCACCATATCCACCCTACTTGATCATTCCTTCTCCTTCTCCTTCTCCTTTCCTTCTCCTTCTCCTTGCTCTTTTTCTCTTCTAAAAAGGTGCAGACAAACCCTTGGAAGGTTTTAAGAGTATTTGAATGTACAGAATAGAGATAATCACAATCAATAATAGTGATTTGTCGGTGTACTGTGGGGTGCTCAAGTGCAGTATTTACGCCAAGTGATCTATATATCATGCTCTATAATGTTATTAAAGGAGTCCTGTCCCGATTCATCTGTTCAGAATCTAATTTTTATCTTTCATTAGTCTTTGTAGCCCCGAACCTCCTCTTAGCTGTAAGCCTTCAAAAATTTCACGCGCCTTTTGCTCCTTCATTCATGCCGCTGTCTCATGCACAGGCATAGCGACACGGAAATTTTTATGCTTCAAGTTATAGGCTGTAACAAAACAAAATAACCCTGCTCATTGCACCGTTTTGTGGAATTGTTAGATGGATAAACTAAACGAAGGACATTAAAGTTATACAAAATAAATTTGAATTATATTTATAGGTAATATTCTCTCATACAGGGTTAGTTCTATCTATATAACTAACAATTTGGTTTTTTTATAAACAAATTTAATGTATTTTATATTTTGATATTCAATTCATTATTTATTTCTCTCATATTTTTCCCATCAATCCTCTCTAACTCATTATCTCCGTAAATAAATAAATGTATATTTGGAGGAAAAAATTATTTCTCTTACACATTTATTGCTTTTAAGTCATTTAGATAATTATTGCTTATAAAAAGAAATAAATAGAATAACCCAATTATACGATCGACTCAAACATAAGAAAAATTTAGACTACATTTATTAATAATAATCAACATTGAACACATATCATTTGTCTATAAGTATAGGTTAACAATTTATTTAATTTTCCTATAATTTCAAATGACAGAGCAAATATTACTCCATTTATAAGTTGATAATCTTCGAATAAAGGATTAATGATATCGCAATATGTGTTGCCCACGCCCTGCAAGAAAAGAACTTTAGAAAAAACATTAGTGTCACCATGTCATAGTTCTTTATCCATTAAATAAATTAACTTCATTTTCAAATCACCCAGTTAATTTATTTTATTTTGCTGCTAATTGTAATTTTAATATATATATTTCACAGAATTATTTATGGAAAATTTATTGGGAAGCTTGAAATAAGGCTTGTTTAATGAATGGTCCCAAAAAACAAAATATTTATTCTGAGGTCCCATTGACAACATAAGGTGTTGTCAATCCAGCGTATGATGTTATCAATAAAAGAACTTTATATTATCAATGGGACCTCAGAATAAATATTTTATTTTTTAGGACCATTCGTTAAATAAGACCCTCATCTAACACTCCCAATAAATTTCCCATTATTTATTTGGTTGGGAGGACGATGCAAGTATCGAGACTTGGGGAGCGGGGCCCACATGTACTCACATCGAGTGAAGAAGGAGGCGTGGTAATGGTAGGCACTAGGCAGCTAAGCTAAGGCTGAGATTTCTTCTGCGAAATGAATTTGCAATTTCCTTTGAGTCCATTATATTATATTTTATCAAACCCCACAATTTCTTCTGCTCTGTTAGCTCACCAAATATAAAAATAATGGGTTAGTTTGAAAAAGCAGTAAAGAAGTACTTTTACGTAAATCGAGGTAAATATATGAAGAAGATTATCTTATTTTATAAAAAAATCATTGTTAAACATATTTTTGAGTGAGAGTTTTTGAGACAATTTTTTTAATGATAATAAGGATGATATTGTGGCTGAAACTGTGTAACATGCTTCCACTTTAGCAGGGTGTCAGATCTGATCTTGGGACACGAATGAGAATAATAATATTATTAAGAATAATGCCCACTGGGAACTGAACCTGTGGCTGTAAAGCTGAAGCTCTATGCAGACTTGTGGTCACGCTTCTTCCACAATCCCTCTTTTCATTGTTTGGTGGATGAAGATGATGAAGTTTGACTATCCAACGGGGAGAACCAATCACCGTTCAGTAGCACGCGATTCTCATATCTGAATCCATTCCCGCACTTTGCACAGAGTGATGAAATAATCACATACAAAGGAGTGTGTACCACATATCAGAACACTCGCTTTATAAAAAGGTAAATTTTATGTCATTTATCAAAGTTTATCAACCCTATAAAATAACGTTTAACAGTATTTTTTTATAAAATAAGATAATCTCATCTACATATTTACCTCGACTTATGTAAAAGTACTTATCCCCCGCTTTTTCAAACGGATTTATTTCATATATCTATCTAATAAACTGTAAATTATGTTAAAAAAATTGTTGTCAATGTTAATCCAAACAAACCCGACTTGTTCCTCTTAATTATTGGATCCGTTTGGGAACACGGTGGGATAAGTAACTTATTTGTATAAGGACTTATGGAGAAGTAAGATTGGAAATAAATCAGATTGTAAAAGTTATTTGTGTTTGGTAAAGTGGTAAAAGTGACTTATTTGTAAAAGCTCGGGATTTCAGCTTGTTGGTAGAAGTAGCTTATTCCCACAAAAAACATATTCCCATAAGCTTTCCAAAAAAAGACAAAAATGTGAACAGTAACTTATAAAGGTTTTTGACGCTGTGCATGTGCAACACACTTATAGGGTTGAAAAACGTTTCCAACCAGACCCATTATCAACATCCTACTTATACTGGGTGTTTTATATTATTATATCGAATTCTTCAATCACACGCAAATATATATATATATATCTTTTCTTGTGAAACAGTAAGTATATATCCTTAATATAATGATCATGAGGATTAGGTCTAAGTGTTATTACTGTTACATGTGAAACAGTGAAAGTGATGTGGTAGTCCGGCTCCACTTTAGTCCACTAGCATATTGTGTAATTATGAGTGTGATGGGGCATCAATGGAGGGTTGACTGTGTAATTATGAGTGTCTCCCTTTGCCATTACCCAAGCCACGCCCCTAACCTGACCCTACAAACATCACATGGGCCCTTCCTGGCTCACACAAAATGTTCGATCTCACGTGTAAATTCGTTGAAAGAATGATTTTACGGGTAAGCACATGAAAGGAATTTCAATGAAACGATACCCTGTGTGAATTTGTTGGGATAATGATTTTATTGGTAAACACGTGAGAAGAATTTTATCTCGACTCGCACAAATATGACATGCAACGTGATCGTCAAACACAGCCGATACTGTATAACCCAATCATCGTTTCTAGAGGGTCAAAATCTTATGCCTCGTTTAGTACGTAAAATTCATTTCGATGGATATAGAAATGGAAATGGAAATGAGGTTTAAAAATATGTTTGGTATGTCATAGAAATGAGGTATGATTTTTAGATGAAAAGACCTAAAAGCCCTTCTAAATTAAAAAATCCTTTTTTTAACTTTTAAAACTACCTAACTCAAATTAAAAAAAAATTTAAAAATGTTTTAGATGGAATTATCTCCATGGATTTACAAATCAAAATCCAAACTTTTGAGATGGAATTGTAAATCCATGGTTTTGGTGGAATTGGCTTCCATGTGGAAGCCAATTCCATGGTACTAAACATGCATGGATATGGAAATCAATTCCATTTCCATATCCATACCTCCAAATTCCATGGTACCAAACGTAATCATGACATGTATGAACAGAACCTAACTAAAAGACACCAAAATAAGTCCAAGAAAGCTGCGGCTAAGGGCGTGAAAGTATTGGCATAAGATACTATACCTGTAAAAAAGGTCAATTTGTTCATACATTACTCCCCAAAGTCCTATATATCTCCAATCAAAATTCATCATGGACATTATTAATTTTTTGTCTGAAGATTTATTTTTTTATTTTAATTTTACCCACAGTTAATTATATATCTTCCATGTTTTTTACTCATCCATTCTCTCCCATCCCTTTGTCACTCGCAATCTCTATCACTCATAATCTTTTATAGAGAATGGTATGCTTGGAAAAAAAGTCACACTTACGACACATTTTGTTATGTGTGATTTTAATAATTAATTTTTATAAAAAAAGGAATGGAGGATATATTAGCAACTTGATGATGACCTCAAGTTATTTGATAATTCCAGATAGTACATACTGGGTATTTTTTTCCCCATTTATTAATGAAGGAAAGAATCATGGAATTTACAATTGAAAGATAGATAATAATTCAAACATAGTGTTTGGAG
Source organism: Vachellia pachyceras (assembly GCA_025593235.1). Classification (NCBI taxonomy): domain Eukaryota; kingdom Viridiplantae; phylum Streptophyta; class Magnoliopsida; order Fabales; family Fabaceae; genus Vachellia; species Vachellia pachyceras. The sequence continues at coordinate 4,621 of JANTPZ010097932.1, forward strand.
TTTAAACGAAATGAAATAGGAATTGGCAAGGCAGTCCAAGACACGAACCATCGGAAACATCACTCCACCGAAGAGAATTTGTCATTTTCCGAGAGAAAGGTCAAAGATATATATATACACACAAACACACGCGCAGTTAAGGACAAAGCTGTCATTGGGCCCAATGAGCACTTAACATTTGATAATCATGTATATATATATATTCGCGTTTGCTTCATGCCTAAACCAATCCCCTTTCACAACTTGACCCGCTTCGAACCGCCAGGGTCTGAACCGTGTTTCTTGTGCCCCTACCTTATCTTCAGCGAACACGTCATCCCTCCACTAAATCATTCGGGAAAAAAAATAAAATCGGATAAGATCGAGATCCGATGAATCTGAATGTTTATCACTTTTGATAATCACCCAATGTAATCTGTCTATTTGTTAAAGTGTAGAAAAATGATGTTAACTTAATTTAAAATAAAATCTCTCTCATATATTAATCTCGTAAATTGTGGATCATAGTGAAAAGGTATCCTCCAATGCTAGTCCAAGCAAGTTAGTATTGTGAATTTGACTTATATTTATAGCTCATTTTCTATATTTTTAAACAAATAAGAAACTCTAAACTTCAACTCTAACGGATTTTTTTTTTTGGGAAAAAACATGGGTTTACCAGGAAATTAGGGTGTGAATGCACGTTGCGTAGAACCCTAAAGTAACTGAAATGCACCATCGACATGTCCGAAAGATCAGTTGACGAGGAGGCAATTTAAGAACTAAGAGATAAAGTCTTGAGATATATTTTTTTATAGCAGTATTATTTTATATGGAGAAAAGTCACTTGTATATTTTTTAAAAAAAATTAAAGATTGGTGCATAAATTCGGTACACCTAAAAAAAAAGGTTATAAAATTTGGATGCAAGTTCTACGAAATTGAAGAGGCACATGACATGGCTCTTAATTGCGTGAGAATCAGTGCATCACTTTGTTTGGTAAACCCCATGCTCCCAAAGACGATGTGATGTTGTTGACAGAAATTACACCTTTGAACCCATGATTTTTTTTTGGAAAATTTACTGTACAGTCCCATATAAGGGACTTATTTATCAAATAGTCCCAAGTTTTAAAATATTTATCAAATGGTCCCAGAGGTGTTGTCAATGCAGCGCATGATGTTGTCAAGGGTTGTCACGTGACAACACCATGCGCTGCATTGACTGTCCTCTGGGACCATTTGATAAATATTTTAAAACTTGGGACCATTTGATAAATATCTTTGATAATTGGGACTGCACAGTAAATCTCCCATTTTTTTTAAGGGAAATGCACTGTCACTTCACAAATAAGATAATTAATGAATAAAAAGTTTTAAAGATTCATAAAATTACCATAGAATCTTAGGAGTAACTGTTAAGGTTATCATTAACAACTTTATCATATTTTATTAACAACCTCAACAGCTACTATTGGGACCTTAATAATTTTATGAATCTTTAAGATCTTTTATTTATTAATTCTGTAAATTTCCCTTTTTTTAATGTTCTCCATGCGATACTCCCAAAAAAAAGTTTCAATACCAGAATCACCTAGCCGTAACATTTTAGATGATTCCTATATTTTAAAATTTACCATCAACAGCTAGTAAACAATATTTTTAAATAATTTAGAAAAAATTGGGTATTTTTTTTTGCAGGACCTCGTTATTTTTTTCATTGATTTAAAATTAGATTGGAGTCCATTAACGTTTTTTTAAAAACAAATTTTAAATAAAAATGAAAAGTATATGTCGGTAAGAAGTTTCATTTTCACCGCTAGGCGAATAAATCAATTTGGTAAGAAGTTGTTCTAACTTAACTTGTTCAAACATTGGGTATCCACTTGCGATAATTACTTAAAAGTGTTGAGATGCCCATTCAGGTTTACATTTGTTTGAATTGCATTAATCTATTACTTGAATGTCCAGTAATAGGATCAACAAAACAAAAAGAAAAAAGAAGTTTCATTTCCTATTTTTCACAGAATCACCCACTTGTTCATAATATCTTCTCTGTTTTTCTAACGTGGAGAGGAATTTTATTTTATTTTATTTTTGTTTAACGGTAGGGGAATTTTATGGTTTAATATTTCGCAGTAAATATGGGTATGGTGGCGTTGTTTAATATCCAAACTATGTTATTTTTATTAAACTACTATAATAAAAATATGAATAAAAAATGGGAGATTCATTCACTGACATTGGGTCCGTCTGGAAACGAGGTAAAGAAGTATTTTTACGCAAGTCGAGGTAAATACATGGAAGAGATTATCTCGTTTTTAAAAAAAATACTGTTAAACGTGTTTTTTTGGAGTAAATAAGCTTTTTCAAACAAGTATGTATTATAATCAGATAAATACATGCTGCTTAGGTTTTTATCATTTTATGGATACGGGATTGAAAGAGAAGGCAGAGATCATGGTTCCCACTTCCAACTGTAAAATTATAAAATTCGTGCAGCTTTCCATATCATGATTTTTCCTTTTTACCTCTATCTCATTTCTAGTTGGAAAAATCCCCCCTTTTTGCAGAGTTTATTGCACTGATGTCCTTGAACTTCTTCTTGATTTTTTTTTTAAAGGATTACATGGCATTTGCAAGAATAGGGTTTGATTGTGAAATACCAAGTTGCCCTTAATGACTTAAAATGAAAACAAAAAAATTAGAAGATATTTTCATAAAATCGTAAAATTATTAAATCGTTCTGTGTCAAGCATTGTTTTATATTTTTTTTTTTGAATAATGTTGCAATTTATCCTGCAGACTTGCGTTGACTACAAATAATGTTGCACATCGCCTTTGAAGGACTTGTAGGCAGTTAACTTCTCGAAACGAGACTTCCATGGCAATTTTCCTAATCGATTTATATACCGCCGTTGCTCTTGAAGGGGTATTTAGATTAACTTCTAAAAAATGAATTCCCTCAATCCGAGATAAATACGTGAGAATAGTTTTATTTTAACTTATATAAAATTGATTCTAAGAAGTTGATAAATATCCTATAAAGAACCACCAATCTCTTGCGCCCTCATTATTAATACTCATCTTCCCTGTCGACTTCAGAATTTTTTTTTGGTTGAAAAATTTTAGAAATGGTGTAGGGCTCACCCACGATCTAAGGGTAAAGTACCTAACTCATGATCCACTGGGGGCTGTCCCTGTGGGCATGGGAGCAAGCCAAGCAAGCCCTTTCAGATCTAGTCACACAGGTAGAATCACCCAGCTTCACTAAGATGCGGAGATGCCTCCCCAAGCGCCGCGACTGGAGCCACAACAAAGTGATCTTCCCCGGGATCGAACCCTCTCCCTTTTAGTTAAGAGTGCCGGCCCAATTCCTTCGTCAGTTGAACCCACGGACGATGGTTATCCACTTCAGAATTTATGACATGTATACGCCACATTAGATTCCTTGTTAAAATTGGAAGGGTTAATACGTAAATTTACTACGAAAGCTTTTATTAACGAGTTATATTACCCTGAAATTTTAAGATGGACCGGTGTTATTGCCTAAAGCAGACTTTAAAGCAACGTTGCTCCGGAAATAAAACATTTAGAACAAATTCATATCTCAACCCAAAATTAAAAAATATATATAGATATACCATTAGATGAACCAAGAAAACAATGATATGGGTTATTGTGCTTGTTTGGGAAGCCATTTTCCCAAACGGTGCACGTAAGCCGAAACAAAACCATTTCGAAATCTGTAAAAACCATCTCGAAATTCATAAAAACCATCTTGAAATCCGTAAAACCATCTCGAAATTCCCAAAATGCCTCAAAATCTGCAAAATCCATTTTCCCAACGGAGTTTCCAAACAAGCTTGTGAGTTATCAGCAATCCCCTCACGTATTCTGCTAAATAGATATAAAAGTCATTTGAATTAAATTTCAATTCGCTATTCCTTCTATAACCCGGGCGTTACACTTGGTTTTTTCATAATGCTATGGTGTTTGTTTGGGAACTCCGTTGAGAAAATGGATTTTACAGATTTTGAGGCATTTTGAGAATTTCGAGATGGTTTTACAAATTTTAAGATGGTTTTTATGAATTTCGAGATGGTTTTTACAAATTTCAAAATGATTTTATCTCAATTTACGTACACTGTTTAGGAAAATGGCTTTCCAAACAGGCACCTGATCGTTACCTCTTAAATTTTGAAGGCAGCGGAGCTAAGCATAGCGTTTTTTACTCCAGTGACATCATGCCATCGTCATTTGTAAGTCGGCGTAAATATATTTATTTATTAAATGTTAAAAGTTAATTAAATCTAAATCGTCTATATTTACATCTTTTACCTAATGATTTTCTAAATAAAAATATTTTTTTAAAAAAATAACAGTTAATATATGGTTTTATTTTAGATGTTACATCCACTGAATTAAGTTTTTTTAAATAACAACTTTAAAAAAGAAAGCTAAATCTATATTGTTAAAATAAGACATGTGTCCGTTTGGAAACGCGTCAGAAAAATACTTTTACATAAATTGAGGTAAATATATTAATGAGATTATCTCATTCTACAAAAAAATTACTGTTGAACGTGTGTTTGAGTTTTTTTAGTCAAACAAGCGAATGATGATCCATTTCTAACAAGTTCTCCATACCAAGCAGATTGCTTATCAGGGAAACTGGTCCCACAATGACAAGTGTGTATTTAATGGGATGAAGGTTTTGAAATACCAGAATTTTCTTCAATTACACATAGTAGTGTAAATGGATACAAGTGCTCATGCACCTGATTAGGAGATTAATTATATTAATTAATACTCTTTTTTTCTATTTACAAATCACTCCCAACATATTTTACACCCATAAAGAAAATCTTTAACCCACATTAACTCAATTTTGAAATTCAACAACTTTAATATATGTTACACGAGAGAGTAAAGTCAACCATAATACATGAATGGTCAACCTATATATTCAAGTAAAAAATTAATAAGGTAATTTATAAATAAAAATAAATAAAATATTCTCTCTATGTATGAGTAGTATTTGTGAAGAGGAAAATTAACCGAGAGTTTAGACACACAATATACATTACTGTGATTGTTTAGGAATTCTATCGTAAGAAATGAGTTCCATTGAAAGAATCGAAGAAATGAGTTTATGAATTATGATATATTTTTACAAATTTTAAAGTGTATTTTATAAATTTTAAGATATTTTTTTTATGAATTTTAATATTTTTTTATCTTGACTTATATTTTTGTTGAGGAAGTGATTATAAATAAGTACACTGACCCATGTTTTTCAAGTGGAGAAGGCGTTCATTATGAATAATTATAAATCAAAGAATACACACCGCTCGAGAGAGCAACAAAATCATAGAATGGGAATGCTTTCGCCATTAATCTGAACAGTTTCTTTTTTATCATATCAAATCAGAGTGGGAATAAAATCACAAGAAAACAAATTGATTCCCCAAATTGTCACAGGTCACCCCCACCGCCAACCAATTATTTCTGCACAAATCTAATGGTTAAATCATACGAAATTCTTAATATGAAATACAAACTGATCAATTTAAAATACTAAGAAAAATAAATAAGTTATTTAAGAATTGTTGCTTAGAAAAATTTACATGCTCTATTAAATTATATATCACTTGATATATTAGATAAATTAATTTACATAAAATAATGAATACATATACTTAAAAATCATTTATCTAATTCCATTAATGTTTCTGAATTAATCAGTTCTGTCCTATATCAAGAATTGTAGGCTATCCACTTGATATACATTTTACTATTTTAGGATCACACCCCTCATATTCATTATTTTTACTTAATCTATAAAAGGGGTATAGGGTGTGTTTGGGAATTCCGTTGGGAGAACGATAACAGATTCCGAGATAAATATGTGAGAAGAGTTTTGTCTCGGTAAGCGTAAAAATGGATTTTGGGGAGGCCGCAAGCCCATATACATATTTAAACATATTTTGTTTTAAGAAATTTACAATCAAGTCCTAAATATGAGAATCCCAACGATTCACAAAATTACCATAAGGTCTCAGGAGTAGTTGCTGAGGTTGTTAGTGAAGGTTGGTAAGGTTATTAATGACAACCTCAGCAACTACTTTTGGAACTTTATAGTAATTTTGTGAATATTTGAGACATTTTATTCATTAATTCTCATATTTGGGATTTGATTGTAAATTTTCCTTTTGTTTTTACATTCTACCATGGATTTACATTTGGTTTGGTTTGTATTAGTGTTTAAAAAATATTCTTACATAAATTGAGATAAAATTCTTTTTATATATTTATTTTATACATTATAAATAATATGTATGTTTGGAAAATCTTTCTTAAAAAATGTACGTAAGTTAAAATAAAAAGAATATTGGAATCCGTAAAAAAATACACTGAAATTCGTAAAAAAAATCTCAAAATCAGTTAATTCTTTTTAGATTATGTAAATTCTTTTTAAAATTAAACTCAGGTTAAAAAAAATATAACCAAACAAAAAAAAATAAAAAAGTCGGGTCCACCTGCCTTGAACTGCTCAAATTATTAATGATACAATCTAATCAAAATAGCATATAAATAGTAAGAGTTTATCATTTTTAAATCACGGAAGACGAGGAAACTTCGTGGAAGCTCCCTGGTGCTCACACAGATGGACTTGATGGTACTTGCCTCTCCCCATTTAACCCCTCCACCTTCCTTCCTCCTTCCCCTCAGCCCCCTCCCTCCTATCTCCTCCTCCACTTCCTCTCTCTCTATCCGCCCATCTTCTTCAATTATA
>JANTPZ010097933.1:0-14680 GCA_025593235.1 Vachellia pachyceras
AAGTATAAATAATTTGAGTGGGTTCAAATCTTAAAAATCAGTGGGTGCAAAATAAAAATCTACCAAGTATTTACACATACATCCAAAAATTGAGTGGGTGCAATTGCCCACACTCAAGATAGAGTGGCTCCGCCACTGAGCTGGGGAGAAAATAGCACATGTTGAGGATATGAAAGATCATTTGGGTACAATGACATTTCCGGCATTGGACATAAAGAATATCATTAATATGTGTTGATCATCGTCAGCCCATATTTGATGCTCTTTTTGCATCATCCACATCATGGTTTCATCATGTTTGAGAGCATATTAACCCAAGCATCCCGTCATCCACTCCCATCATATACGCGCGCGTGCGCACACATGTTCTTCCCAAGGAAACATCGTCATCTGCAGATATCTACTACGTTTGTATCGAAGTCTGCCATAATTTCATTCACTCCAATGTGAATATATCAAATCCTTCTGTGTGATTCTTACATTGAACCTTCCAACAACCCTTATGCCCCATTTGGTATAATGAAATTGATTTTGATGGAAATGGAGATGGATGTGGAGATGGAGCTGGATATGGATATGGAGATGAGTTTTAAAAGCACGTTTGGTATGCTATGGAAATGAGGATGGAATTCATGTTTTTGTTTTTTATTTGAATGGTGATTTTTTTGAAAATGTAACTAAAAAGACTATTTTACCCGTGATCAAATTATAAACTTAGCTCTATAAGGGTATTTTTGTCCAAAATATGTTGGCTCCATGGAATTGAGATAAATTCCATAGATTGAAGTGTGGAATTGAAAAGGGGTGTTTTGGTGGAATTGAATTCCACATGGATTTACAATTCCATCAAACCAAATATGTCAACCTCATGGAATTAAATTATAATTCCAATTCCATACTCTCATTTCCACCCTACCAAACAAGGCCTTACTTTTACAAGATGATGAATATGGCTCTCTGCTACCCCAATTTCCAAGGCATTTTATAACACAAGGGCTGAGCAAATTATAAAAATGCCTGTGATCTCACCAACCATGGACCCGTGAAAAATTTTCTAATTTTGGCTCGTGGTGAGCAGGTTAAAACCTGCCATGAGAGAAATAAACGGGACGGTCTACCGGCATGTTAAGAGGACCGTTTATATGTATGTGTGTGTATTGGGGGTGTGTTTTAAATTCCCTCTTATTTAATCTATAAATCATTATCTGATATCTCAATCTCTCTTGGACCCGTCGACCCTCAAACACGGCACTCTTTGGGGCGCACCATTCATTTATATATATATATATATATATCTCTCTTATGAGGTCACATTTACATTTTGCAATGGTCATATATCTGTTTGTGTTTTTGGTTACCTTATTGCAACTTCAATTTAGAACTCTTCATGTTCGAAAGAAAGCCTCCATTTTTATATACTTTTCTTTCTTTTACTGTACTCCTGATCAAGTAACAATGATGATGGCGCCTGAAAGATGCCACCCAAAGAAGTATAAACAATATATATAGACACACACACACAATAATGTCTTGTTTGATACATAGATGTCATGACAACTGTCAACAAAATGAGCGCGAGCCCACACACACACATAAATGTAACTAAACTTTTTAAAGCCATCCAATTCTTTGCACCCAACGATTCAGCTATATGTTTCTTATAATTCTCTTAATCTCATAATTTTATGAACTTGTAACGTTTTATTTTGACTGTTAGATGCTTTAACCTTAAAATGATGCATGGATTGATTTATTTGACATTTGTAGCTGAATATAGACGGGTTTCGTATTTTCCGCAAAAAAACCCGTTCATATATTTACAACACATTTAACAGGGTTTTAATTGGTTGATATACTAGTATGAGCAAGCCCATACCTATGAAACTTTAAGGGACAGGTTAGGTACATGCTGTCCAATCCACCGATTACTCACCCCTATTGGTCAGTATTTATCTTACCATTTTCTAAGAGTGGTTACCCTAATCATAGCCCAGATGATTTGCAAGGCCTAATTAAAATCTTAATTATCCCTATGTCATTATGGAGTTTAATTAACTGAAGGATGCATGAAGGGAACAATTTTATTTATTTATAGGCGTGGACCACTTGACCTAAAATGATAGCATAGGCCCCATATATGTTCTCCATGAAGGGATCGGAGTTCCCTTATTAATTCCAATGCGTGTGGTTATCTATCTACTGTTTGGTGTCATATTTATTCACTATTTTTATCATGGATTTTTAATTCCTTTTTTATTATTCTATTAATTATCACTTCATAATTATTTTAAACAATCGCTATTGAACCTGGGGTGATTTATAATCACTCTCAGTCCACTTGATTAACATCCTAGCACTAATGCGGTGACTTGTTATCACTCGCAACATAGAACAATGATATAGAGTTACTTATGTAAATGGTATAATAGCCTACTAACATGAAAGCTCTAATATAAAGTGGAACATTGTGAATTCAATTCTGCTTATATATAATAACTTCATGCCATTAGTACAAGTCCCTCTAATTTAGATGACAAGGGTTAGTCATTCATATTGTAACGAATCAAAATTCAAATTTTTTATTGAGAAATATCCATATTTAATGCTTGATAAATTATAGAATAAGATTGTCTCCAGTAAAATGATATATGTGCTTGATAACAACACAAAAAACCCCAGATTGAGTCTTGCTTAATCAAATGTCCAGGATAATGACTACAATTATTGGACCTGCTGAAGTTTGTAGTTGCAGCAGCAATGTCATCTTATCTGGTATAATTCTTGTTTTCATTTTTTTAATCCCCCTACTATGGTCCTCTGGTCTCTACTTAATAGAGTTTTACAGCTAAGCTTTTCATGATATATTAAGATATTTAGAGAATCTAATGGATGGATAATAATATTTTTTTAAATATTCTTCCAAAAAAAGACCCGGCCGCTGCATGTTCTACAAAACATAAAGGGGAATGAACCGATTGAGCTAGAGGTTACATTCACGGGTTGTTAGTGATTTAAAGAGAAAGAGGACCAGTTATAATTTAAGGGTTGTTAGTGATTCAAAGCGAAATCATATCACGTTATAATTAAAATAAGATATTTAACTATGATAGATGAAAAATTCATATATTGCTTTCAAGAGTAATATTTATAAATAAAGGGCATTAATCCCTAGGTAACTAAAATATAATTCAATGAAATAGAGTTACCAACGCATAAATATGATATGACACTATTTTTCTTTTCCTTTTCTTTTTAACTCAAAATGACGTTGTTTCAAACTTCTAAAGAAACTAAAAGTAAATCTAACACATTAACCAGTGGCTTAACTGGATTGGCCAAGAGAAACTAATTCATCGGTTCACTAGTCCAACCGACTTTTGAGTTTTTATACCTGTCATCTGTGTCTGAACAAGTCTGGGAAGTTAGCTTGATAGAAACCAAGATTTAGTTTGTAGTGTTGTGATTTAATTTGAACAAGGTGCAAGTGTAGCATCTCCCATAAATATTCCATGTTTCAATTTTTAATGCATGTGGATCACTTTGCCTCAGAAAACACAAAGAACAAGGAACTCTCAAGAGTCTTCGATGATATCTCCAATGGGAATCAAACCATAATTCTTTATCCATTCCAAGAAAATCTCTAAACCCTTTTCTCTTAAATTCTTCAATTTCCTTTCTTGGACTCTTCTGTGCCCATAAATTGGCGTCTCTTCCTCCTCTCTCCCTCTCTCATGCACTCCCACTCTCTCTGTTACTTGTTTCTCGTCGTCTGTGGTAGCAGGTGATGGCGGCGGAGGCGTCTGCAACTAATGGAAACCATGAGGTTGTTCTGAACGTCAATGGCAAATCCAATATTTATGAAGGTTCCTGCATCTCCGACGTCATTGTCTCTTTCTTGCAGAAGGTTCCTCCTTCTCTCTCTACAGTCTCAAACTTTGTATTACGTCGACAAAGAGCTAATCTATCTGATGTTGTCGGATTTGATTATTTACAGTTATTGGCGGAATTCGTGGGGAAATTTTTTCTGATGTTTGCAGGGGAAGCATCGGAGGTGGTGGACGAGGGCTACGGGAACAAAATAACGCTTCCTGGGATCGCCGCCGTTTGGGGTCTTACCGTTGTGGTTCTTGTCTACGCCGTTAGTCATATCTCCGGCGCCCATTTCAATCCTGCCGTCACTCTCGCTTTTGCTTCTACCGGCCGATTCCCCCTCAGACAGGTCGACCAACTTAATCACCTTCGTTTTCCATGTCTTATATCAAATGACACTGTCTGTCTACATGGATATGTACCAGCAAGATCTTGTTAGGCTTCTAAAATAAGTTGAGATTGTTAGATTCTACTCATCATGTGTATGGGGAAAAATCTTATCACACAAAGCTCACTTTTGTGATCTCTACATCTTGAGGAAAAAAAAAAGATTAGTTTGACTCTCCACTGAATTATAGCTTCACAGTGCAACATCAATAACCAGTTTTATCTCATTGAATGGACTCAGCTACTTGAATCATAAGATGTTATTGTGCTATATTAATAACAACAAAATCGTTGAACATATCATAGACCAAAATGTCCCATATACTGAGTGTTCCTTTTGTTTTTACTCTACTTCTATCAAGAGAAGTCCGTGATGTGTCATCCAGCCTCCTCCTTCACGTGCTTAAGAACTTTCTTTGTAATATCCAAACCGCCTGAAACGATTTTTTATAATTTTCTCTTCTACATATACCAAGGCAACTCTTCCTCATATATATTCATTACAGAGTATTGTTGTTTTATATGATGACACGCATCCATATCAACATTCTCATGTTTTAGGAACATCTTATCACAAAATCTTTGAATATATTATTTACCAAAAGGTCCCACATTAGGTGTTCTTTCCATTATTACACTACTTTTGAGAACTCCATAATGTTTCATCAAGCCTCCTCGTCCATGTCCATGTGTTTGAGGACTTGCTTTGTAACATCCAAACCGCTTCAAACGAATTTTTATAATTTTCTCTTCTTTGGATACCAAGGCAACTCTTCCTAGTATATATTTATTACAAAGTTTTCTTGTTTTTTATGATCACACGCATCCATATCAACTTCCCCGTGTCTCATGAACTAGCTTATTGGCATTTTGATGTAGCAGGTACCAGCTTATATATCAGTTCAGATTCTGGCATATCCATTCTTGCGAGTGGGACTCTGAGGCTTATTTTTGAAGGAAGGCATGTCCACTTCTCAGGAACGCTATTATCAGGGACGCATCTCCAAGGTTTTGTGGTTGAGTTCATCATCACCTTCTACATCATGCTTGTTGAGTATTCTACCAGTGGTTTGGCCTCAGATAACAGAGAGGTAATTAATTAATCCCACACTATTCGTTTTTCTTTCTTTGGGTTTATTAACATTTTCTGATAGATAATGGTTCATGAATAAGAGGTTGGGAATCTACTTTGTCTTTGATGAAATATTATTAAAGAAATGGAACTGAAATGTACTAAACGTGGTTGAATAATAGAGCATGTTTGGATGAGCGTTTTTCGGGGTTAAAAGCTCCTTCTGGAGGTTAAAAGCACGGCAACACAATTTATGGATGTTTGGCAACGCTTCATCCTAAAAGGCCTTCTGCTGGAAAAGTGGCTTCTGAGACAAAGCAGCGGGGGTATACTTTTGCGCCTAAAAAGCAGCGGTGCTTCTTTATCAGGCCTGCCATTCCTTTGCTTCTGGTTCATTCGGTTGTTGTTTCAACTTCTGCACTTGTGTCCATGTCTTCCCTCTTCCCCTATCCCACTCTCTCTTCTAAAATCGACTTCGTGATTTCTCCATTATCAGAAACATGGACTCCTTATCGTTAGAGGTTCTGGGTTTGTGCAGGACATTATGGTGGCGATGTCCTTAGCAGAGAGCTTTTAGTCCTCACTGGATCCATAGATGGCGTTGAAGACTCCAAGCTTGAAGGCAGTTTGCAGAGACATGGAGAGAATAGAGGAGGATGCGAGTTGAATGGTAGAGATGAAGCTTTCTTCCTCCTCTTGCATGTGCCCTACACGTGACTGCTTGAGGTGGTTTGATTCGCCATTGGTGAGACATAATAGGACTTCAAGGAAGGAGCCATCGGTGAAGAGAAAAGGAGGAAGATAGATCAGTTAGTTCAACAATTTAAATGATCCAATTAGTTATATTATTAGTTAGTTGAAAAATTTTACTTTTTAATAATATTTAATTTACATGTATTTTCATTTATTCCATTTTATTTTTTATTATTGTCTTTTTCCTCAAACTTATCACAATATCTAAAATAATATATATGAATATATAATATTTATTGAGATTCATGTCCTTTTAAATAATTTACCATTAAAAATTATTTTTTCAACGTTTATCCAAACAGTTTATTTTTTTATAAAAAGTCACTTTTTCAGCGTATAATGGAATAAGTGGCAATTAAAAAATGTAAAGTATAATTTTTATTTTTTATTATATGTAATTTACATATATTTTCATTTACCCCATTTTTTACATTTTATCATTGTCTTTATCATCAAATTATCACAGATAGCTAAAATAAAATACATATGAATGTATGATATTTAATAATATTCATGTCCTTTTAAGTAATTTGCATAAAAATTATTTCTCCAACGTTTATTCAAACGGTTTCCCCTTTTAAAAAAGTCACTTTTCAAACGTTAATCCAAACATAAATCACGTTACATTTTTAATTTTTACTCAGAATTTCTTTTCCAAAATAACTTCTACTAAAAAATCACTTTTTCTGATGTCTATCCAAATGAACACTATATATGCCGGAGTGTAGCTGTTTTCTTTTTTCTTTTTTCTTTTTTTGCCAACGAGTGTAGCTGTTTTCAATCACTTGTGGTGGTGTGCTTTAAGGACACATACATATCAGAAATAGTTTTTGACTAATAATTAAAGTGTTATTAGAGATTTAATTATATGTTTGCTTGATTATTTGTTTTTTAATATCCGTGCAGATGAGTCGGTGGCGGGGACTGGTCGTAGGGTCAACCATGTTGTTCAATGTGATGTTTGGCGGGTCACCTCCTTATCCCAAATACTAATTAATATTTCTCATAGCAATCCTCTCAATATATATATATATATATATATATTCATCTGGTTATTAATGCAAGACATATATTAACAAATTTGATTATTAAAGAAGTTAGTTAATTAAATCACTTAATATATTGTGTTTTTTTAAAAAAACACTCCAATCATTTTCCTCAATTTTCTACCTTCCCCCAGTCTCTCTTAAGGGGTATCAATGGCTGTGATTTAGAAAAAAAAATTGATAAGTATGAAAAATAGATCTTACATTTAGGATCAAGATCAACTTCATAAATAGTTTATACATTAAAGACCAAAGGAGCGTGTGTTTGTGCCTATAACAGTAGACATAGAGAACATCAAAGAAATTGGTTATATTAAGAAATTTAATTAAATTACTTAATATAGTTAGTTAATTAAATTACTTAATATATTATTTTTTTTCTAAAACACTAATCAGTTTCCCCAATTTTCAACTTTCTCTCGGGCTCTCTCTTAAGGAGTATCAATGACGTAATTTGGGAAAACTTTGATAAATATAAAAAATAGGTCTTACATTTAGAATCGAGATGGACTTTATAAATAGGTTTTACATTAAAGATGAAAGAAAAGTGTGTGTATAACAGTAGACATAGAGAACGTCCATAAAAAGCTATAATATTTTTTAATGATTTATGGAAGGTTCTAATTAGGGATGTTTATACGATTGAATAAGACCGTGGTTGCCCTTACTTAATCATGTCTTGTGAGAAATTAAACCCACCTACTTCCCATATTTGATTGTGGTAAATGAGAAAATAATATCCTATCATGCATTAAAGACGTTCTTTTAATTTTACACTTCATTAAAAAAAGGTCTAGAAATGGCTGAACTTGATTGCAGTAAATGAGTAAATACTATTGTAACAAGGGTAGAAAAGTTCAACTTATCACACAGTATAATTAAAAAGAATAACTACTTTTTAATTAATTATTTAAATACACGTGAAGTAAATTATGTTTTTTAATAACATGCGTGCGTATGAATTGGTGGAGTAATAGGCATAAATAAGCAGATGCACTGGATATTACTTTTATAATAGTGAGTTTATATGTAGTTGTGTTCATGATGAAACTGAAAAGTAATTGACCAAATATAATAAGTCTATTATTTGATGAACTTTTTATTTATTAAAATCTGAAAAAGTATCCATATATGTGAGTTTAACACTATCTTTTTTCCTATCTAAATCCATATCATGTAAATTTCTATTATGGTAATGCATGCTTACCTGTCATATCAAAAGTAACCCAATATTGCACTAATAATACATGCTTCAGACGTATTATATGCATCATACTCATTTTAGTGGATGGGTGTATATGACAGGCTGGTGACCGGAGCGTCGATGAATCCGGCAAGAAGCTTAGGACCGGCAATTGTATGGCACGAGTACAAAGGGAAATGGATGTATATGACAGCACCGGTGGCCGGAACAGTGGCGGGGGCGTGGGTGTATAATATCATGATATATTCAAAGAAGCCAACAAGAGATTTCACAAAGAGCAGTGCTTCTTTCATCAAAGTTTGTGATTCCTCCAAGTGATTTATTGATTAAATCTTTAAGTCGCTATCTTTTGTTGTTCAATAATTCTTTGTTTTTCTTGTTTTGGGGGGCGGGGGGGGGGGTGGTTTGCTCTTTTGCTGTATTTTTGAAGGAAAAGAAAAGAAGCCAGTGGCCTATGTGCTCCAATGGCACCTTAGCACTTTATAATATAGCAAGGTTGCGAGATTGAATCCTATTGCGACTATGCAAAATGCCTATGTTGTATAGATGTATGTATACAAAATTATCTCAGTGTGGTTGTAATTTTTCCCTTCAAAAAACTACAAATAAAGGAAAAATTATACTGAAGGATTATCATTAGTGATCCTTAAGAATAAAAGTTTGTAAATTTGTTCTTTAGACAGAATTCTTCCGAACTCTCTCTCTCTCTCTCACACTTGTATTATGCATTGTATGTGTGTATTAGAGTAATGTTCTGTTCTTGATTTTATTCTGTTTGCAAGTTTACACCTTCACATCTAGTTTTTAGCTTCAACACGTGTGACATTATGATATTTATAGATATTCAATCAAATCAATGGTTAAAAAAATAATGGTAATAGGTTATATTCATCTCTTCATAATAATATAGAACAATAATCAATGCATGCTATTCTCCTTGATCTTTTTTCTCACTGATCAGCAGCCACTCGATTCCTTTTTGGAGTCATATTACCAAGTAATGAACTAGTCTAGTTTATGGATGAGTTAGCCCACAATGGAAGGCATCTCTCTAGTTACCTCCAAGTAATAATCGAGGCTGCATACCAAAGATTCAAACATGAAACCACAGTCTAAGCTGTAACAATATTTTTCCAGTTGATTCAAGTGCTTAGTGTTCTTCTCCTTGATCTTTTGTTAGGGTTAGTTTAATTTCTTTTATTTTTTCTTTGGGTTGTAATTATTTTTAGGCTTTTATTCAATTCATAGTCCTTTGTTTTCGGCCTTGTGTTTCTTTGTATATATATTTTAATGGAAAGACTACAAATTTTAAAACATTAATATAACATTTTGAACTTAGCAAAGGCCTTTTATTATTTGTCTTATAATTTAGTGGTATCAAATTGGCAGTGTATATATGTCCCAAATTAAAAAAAAAAAAAAGCTTAGCAGGGGCATATTGGTCTATAATAGTTTCTTAGATTAGTATAGGATCTTGATCCTTAACTAATACTGTGATATGCCAAAATTTAGGGACCTTAATTAATTTTAATTATTTGTCCCTCACTGTCATTTTCCCTGATTTGAGCGATTGGCTCACAAGCAATGCAGCAATACATCACAGTGACCTCATGCAAACGACCACAATTTTCTTCAAGGAAATGAAGTATTTATCTTCATTATGCAAATTATATGAGAGTTTGTTAGTTAAATAAAATACCTATAAATTATTAATAGCATATAATTTTCTATGAAATTTAATTTTATACCAATAAAAAAGAAGTGGTTTAACAAGGTACTGCCTCAGAGACTTTCTAGAAGTAGTTTTAGTCATTTTGAAGCATAAGAAATTTGCTAGTTTACGGAGTATTAAATATTTAATAAATGAGGATGGCGAAAAGAGATTAACTGAATTGTGTTTAGCTTAAAATACTGGTTAAGATTAATTAAGAGTAATAAATACATATTTAATATGGCCTTTATTTATAAAAGGATAAGAGAGAAAGAAGTATAGTGAAACAATATGAAAAGAAATGTACAAGAACAATATAATGAGAGAGAATATAATTACTTACCAATAAAATTGGTAAAAACATATTTAATGTTCGTACAACCCCAAACTAGATCATATATAACAGGTTAGAGTAATTTAAAAATTTGAATCTTATAAAAAAGACCCAAATAATAACCAAGATCAGTACAATTTTTTTAAGACTACAGGAGTTAGAAAATCATTAAGTAATTAATGCCAACAGATGAGAAGTGAAAATAGCCAAACAATCATTTAATGCAAATAGCATTTTAGTTCCGAAGGCTATAATAAAGTTTTTTTGAGAAAAATAAAAGCAATAAGAAAGAACTCAAAAAGAAATTTAAACTATAAAAAATACTATAATAGATACTTTTTTTTCCACATAAAGTATCAAATGCAATGGTCTGTAAGCTGGCTTGAGTTCTCTTGATAAAATCTAGGTTTTGTGGTAAAATTTAAGTTTTATCCTAAAATTTAAGTTTTGTCAAAGCACTCACATTTTTTCGAAACATAAGTTTTATCATAAACTTGAAACTTAGTTTTGAAAAGGTTATTTTGCTGTTAAATCACACACTCTCATAATAAATTTTCTTTTTCACTTTTTCTTTCTTTCTCTTTTCTTTTCTAATTAATTTTTGCTTCAAATTCCGTAAAAACTAATAATTTCCTTAATACAATCACATTTAAAAATCTAAGTTTTACCTCGAAATCTGTAAAAGTATTCTCTCAAAATCCATTCTCTAAACTTAGTTTATACCTCAAACTTTGTAAAAGATATTTTCCACCTGGCTTTCAAACTGGTCAAATGTCTGAAAGCAAACATAACAGACTAAGTCTGCCATGTTTCATGCGAAATATTTGATTCTCATAATAACAAATTTTTGACTAATATGGTTCATTGGTTTGAAAAAAAAAAGAGCTTAATTTTCTTCAACTTAAGAAAAGAGACTGGTAGATCTTACAAAAATAAGAAAAGTATTTTACGAAAATAAAATTAAATAAAAAATAAGAACAGAAGAATAAGTCCCATCTTTTAATTCGCACCCACAGATCTTGCAAAAATAGAAGTAATTCCTCTATCTGTTTTTTTCCTCATTAACTTATTATGATATGATGAAATATATTTATTGGGATAAATAATCCTTTATTTACACTATTTAATTAAAGTAACAATATCTATATTCAAAGTTAAGTCATCGCTTACTTATATGGATGAATTAATTTGGATATAAGTTGTGTGTGACACACAGTGGTCTGTCCGTGATTCATGGAAACTTATTACCTGCCAAATTTAGTGAAACAAATCAATGGAAGTTGAATTTGGTTGCTTATTTTATGCAAAAAAAAAAAAACTAAAGGGAGCTCAATAACTAAAGGTACAACTTAATACTATGATCCAATATAGTCAAAAAGAATTAATAGAACGTGTAACGGCAACTATAGGATGCAATTAAAGCAGCGTATGACAAAGTCAAAGTAGGAAGAAAACATGAAGATTCAGACATTCATCATATATAGGGTGAAAGGGTTGATGATTTTTCTTCTTGTTTTTTTTTTCAATAGAATTATCTCATATATATACATTAGATTATATTTGAGGATTATTGAGTCCATTTAAATATAATACATCCAGAATATAAATCAGTTCTAAAAAATTCTCAAGTCTATAATAAATGTCACTTGGAGAATGATCAATACCCATGTAAATAATACTTAAATATGGCTTGTCTAATTTTTGATTCCCCTCCAAAATCTTATTTAATATGGGGTAAATTTGTTAGAAATGTCAATTTAAAGCAGATTATGTGTCCGTTTGAGAACGCCGTAAAGAAGTACTTTTATGCAAGCCAAGGTAAATATGTAGAGGAGATTATTTCATTTTACCAAAAAAAACTGTTGAATGTGCTTTTGGGGAGCAAACAAGCTTTTTCAAACAAGAACTAAATGATATAACTATTATTCTTTGGATCTAGTGAAGTAGTTGAAAGTGACTTATATTAATTGTGGAGAATGTTTTGTTGAAATGCGTTTTAAAAATTAAGGAAGGTTAGAAATTTTGTGCATGCGCGTTGAATTAAAACCCATGCCATTTGCTTTGCTTTAATGCTTTGGACTTGGTCTTCTTTCTTATCAATGGGTAGATATATGGCCATGGGGACGTGGAGATCAGTGGTTGAAGTTAGATTTCCACTATTCGTGTTATGCCCCTTTCTAAAAGTGTCACCTTCCATATATTCTAACCATATCTAAGGGTTTATTTGGAAACTATTCTCAGAATCTAGATTTGGTTATAAATCCTAGATTTTGACCTAAAATTTAAGGTTTTGTTCAAGTACAAATTTTTTTTTGAAAAGCTATTTTGATACAAAACCTCGATTTGAAACCTAGGTTTCAAAACCCTCTCCTGATAAATATTCTTTTTCGTACTTTTTCTCTCTTTCTTACTTTTTCCCTTTCATCTTTTCTACTTTTCTTTTCTTTCTCTTCCATCTTTCTTACTTTTTTTTATTTCTCTTTCCTCTTATCTAGTAAAGAACTAAAAAAAAATAGAATAAATTTATATATTATGTAGAATCTAAAATATGTCATAGTTTCACATTTGTTATAAACAATAATTTTTTTTTTTTGCATTTTATTAGCATATAGTTCAGATCCTGTTAATAAAACCTGAAAAGAATGTTCTCCCAGGGTTAATATAGATAATTTTTGGATATTCGAAATTTAGATTCAACTTGAATAGAATTATTTTTTACTTAAAAAGAAAAATTAAACTTGGAGATCCTAAAATTCAACTAACTGAAACCCAATATCTAGCCAGTAATGGAATATTTCATTCTATATAATCTGATCTTTAAGAATATTTAGTGGATAAATAATGATCAGGGGGATCAATAAATCATTCAGAACAAGTCAAATATGAAACGCAGAGATATTACAGAGTTGAATAAACCAAAACAATATAATACTATATATATCCCTTATCTAATTACTGGAGAACATATATAATTACTTAGAGACACATCACACAAACACTCACACACACAGACACACACAACGCACAATACATTAACATTTACGGATAACAACGCATGGCATGACAGATAGGTGATATCAGCTAGCATGAAGGATGAAAGAAGAAGAAAAAGCTACTGTGATCTGTGAAAGGTTATGAATTTTTAAAGTCAAAAGATAAATGATAAGTGTTGTTGAAGACCAAAAAGCAAAAAAGAAGTGTGAAGTGAATCTTTGATCCATATGCAAATTATTTAGGAAGATAGGAAGAAATTATGCTTTATGTTTAAAAATTAAACCAAAACTTTTAAGGGAGAATTGGGGAAAGTCTCTTATTAGGTAACTGATTGTAAAATTGGATATTCCACACATGTGTAATTGAGTTTTTGTAATATGTAATTGAACTTCTATATATGTAATTGAGCTTCTACGTGTGTAACTAAACAAATCACATTCTTCAGTTAATTCTTCAATGAGGATTTTTCTTCAATTTTCTCAACTTTTAAGTAGGCTTCACATTCAAAACAAGAAGATTATTATTTTAAAACCAAATCTCACATTTGGATTCGTAAAACTAAGTACCAAGGCTATGACCAACTAATTATATCAAGGTGAATAATGACTTGTATAAAAAAAAGTTAATAATGAGTGGGGTCCATCTTACCATTATTGTGATGAAATCTAAACGTTTACATGTCTTAACGGTCCCGAATTAACATTTTTAATATTGCTTTTGTTAAATGATAAAGGGAAATTTATCGGGGAGTAAAAAATTTATTTAGTGAATGGTCCCAATTTTTAAAATATTTATCTAAAGATTCTATTGACAATATTAAATAAACTTCTCAGTGACAAATCCCTCTTTTATTTTTTAGTAAATGGAAAGGTTTCTTTTCATCAAAGGAAACTGTGCGGAGTGTGATGTCTAGATAAACGTGCTAACCATAGAAAAATTCGTCAAGCATGAGCTACAATGGATAAATCCATTTTTTTTCCGTAAGTAACAATGATAGCACGTTTAGAATACAAGTAGAAACTACCTTTTTAATATGATTTATGCTCTATATGATAAGTATATGAGATGAGTTTTATCTCAATTTACATAAATATACTTTTATGAACCCTTTAAATATATCTTTATTTTAAATATGTGTAAAATACAAAAATTAAATCAGATCAAACTTGGGCCATACAAAATCAACTTGGATGTCCATATTGGTGATGAGCACAGAATGTGCCCCCAATTAAGGGATCTTAACATGGGAATTCAAGGTGAGCAGTCATCATTACATAGAAATACTTAGATGCTTCCATATTATCATATT
>JANTPZ010097937.1:0-11622 GCA_025593235.1 Vachellia pachyceras
AAAATTCATTTAGCCCCACAGTTTTTTATTTATTTAATTACATTATCAACATTTTTTATTTGTTTTGTTCAGTTGAGTTGGGACCAAAGAGATTCAGGTTCCTACTGATCCCGAATTTGACTCCTCAAAGCAATAGCAGTCCTGACAATTGGAAGAAGGAGAAATGACCAACGTTGAAGAATGAGTGAGAGACATGAATGGTGTGGATTGACGTCTGTCCTATTCTTAGCTTTCAATACTCTAATTTTTAGTCTTGTCTTTCAGTCCCAGGATAAAAGTACCATCTCCATCACCAATAGGATTAAAATTAACATTAATATGTCAAAGCACAAGTCCACAACTTACCTTAGTGGCGATGTCACCAGCACTTCTGCATGAAGAGTTTCAATATTGTGTGTTTGAGAATATGTTAAGAGCAAAAAATTTACCATTCCAGTATGATTTTACAAATTTTAAAATGTTTTTAACAGATTTCAAGATACCTTTTATCTTAATTTATGTACACCGTCATAAATTTTTTTTTTAAGCATGCATATTGACATGCTTATAGGTAAGCAGGTGTAAATTGTATAAACTAAAAAAAATTAACATTATATTTTATAAAATAATGTCTTTTGCAACATTGTGTTCTGTAAACTTTCTTTTCATGGCAGCCATTAATGGGTATATAATAATATTTTTGTAAACATTATCCAAATATGTTTATTGTTACGTCTTTTTCCTTTTAAATTCCTATCATTTTATATCCTTTCATTACAAACAATTATATTCGAAACAATATCAATAATATTTAATATTGATTGTTATGTATTTAAATGTAAAAACATGTATAATTAGATCATATATGTATATATGGAACATGTGAAAATGATAACTAAATAAAGTTGCTGAAAACAACCATAATCATGATGGAATTCATTCGCTATTGATCAAATGTTGAATACTTAAAAGTGAGTCAAAATATAAGTTATAAATAGTGTATTCATTCATTATGTGTTGTGCACCATAAATTGATCAAATTTACTTCATATTTGAAGAGAAAAGGGTCGATATTGTAATATTAGAAAGGGAAATGGGGGCAAATGGGTGGGAGATGGGGATGACACTTAACAATTAGATTCCAAAATAATGTTTGATGTTAACAACATTAGGATGTGGTGTCCCACATTGATGAGGTTGCTTCTATGACACAAATAATTATGGTTTTTGTCTAATGCTATCTATCCTTATTTACACACACACACACACTCACTCCCTTCATTCATGCTTCAACTTGGAGACAAGGCAAAACCACATAAACAAGGCAAGTGTCCCCCTAACTACTCTCTCATTACTTCTCTTTCCTAGTTTGTCGATACAAGTTTTAGCTCCATTATTATATTGATCATCTTTCTAATTTGATAAACTAGTCACATTCCATTTTACTATTGTAGAATGGTCTGTCTAATTTTTTTTTTTAAAATAAGGGAGGGGCGCGCGCGCACACAAAGACTCCCAAATCCTTTAATAACTTAAAGATGCCACTTGTTAAATATCGTTGTCATTTGATATTGAATAAGATTTGCAAATTTAGGGTGTATTTTTGTGTCGTTCTTCATTATTAATTCACTAATTTTTACTGCAAAATTTACTGATTTCTTTAATTACAAATTATGACACTGTTTATTAATAGCTTGGATAAATTTGAAATCTATTATTTAACAGCAAGTTATGATTTTTTTACCATGGAAAATTCAATTCATTAGCGCCACAAAAGGGCAAAAAACAACAGTGTTTAGCAGAAACTGAAATAACAAACTTGAAAGACAAGAAAAAATAAAAGCAGATAAGGTTGCTATACTAATCAGCCAATTCCCTTTCTGTTAGCTTCCGATGAGACCTAATCCATCTCACAAGGATCCCCAATATGCGCTCCATGAAGAATGACGGATGGTAGCGGGAGGATGTGGTGATTCCATAATCAGATGTACTGTCAAAGCATAGAAACAGTCTATAAGACTTACATCCCAATCCAATTCAATTGAAGGGTTGTGTTTGATGAAGTTGGAGGGAGAAAGCCTTCAAGGAGAGAAGCATTTGCTTCAATCTGCGCTTGGCATCTTCATCAATCAAGTGGCCAGTGTGAGGATCGAACTTGGGAGGCTCATGGAAAGCATTGATGAAAAACTCAGGCTTGTTGAGGAATTGAAGGTCAATGTATATCCCTATTTGGCGAAGATGGAATTGGCCTCTTGCTCCTCCTAGCAGCCCTCCTGCACTAACTATGCCCGCAGCTTTACCTCCCCACACGTTTGGTGGCCTTGATCCCCAGTCCATTGCGTTTTTCAATGGTGCTGCCACAATTAAGACGTGCAAAGTTATATATATAGAGGGTTAAGGTGAAAATTTGCTTGAAAGTTTTTTTCGAGACAAGGTTACTCCGAAAGTTTCAAAATATAACAACTTTTCCCCTTTCCGTTAGAAAACTACCGTCCCTTTCCATTAGAAAACTAATGTTGACTATTAAAAATTGATTGTCAACATTTTTAATGGTAAGAAATAACATTGCTTTATTTTAAAATTTTTAAGATAATATACTCCTCAAAACACTTCCAAAGCAATATTACTCTTGAGAAAAAATCTTCTAAGCAAATTTGCACATTAACTCTACACACATATATTGTTTTTTTCCCTTAATTACAAAGGCATCATCAAGCTAGCTTGGCAATTACATGGTTTAGCTGCCCAATCATATACAACCCAATGAAGGTTACTGTATATCATTTTCATCTAATATAACTAAGTTGATCCAAACAAAAATCAGGTGGATCGTGTAAGACTTGATAATCATGGCTCAAGATATGAGCTTTTCAAGTATGGCGATTAGCACAATGTAACCTTTTCCTTGAGGAATGTATAATCTATACACTCTAATTAGAGAAGATGACAGCTCTCAGTTCATGGATTTCCTCCACCAAAGCATGCAAGAAACCACAATCAACAAGCAACAAATGGAGAGCCTTCAAAGAGTACATATATACCTTAATCTTGTCTAATTCATCTGACAACAAAGCTGAAACCCTATGTAGAAAGTTTGACTTTCCGTTGCAATTTATTTTCTATTTTTCTATAAATCAAATTCCTAAATCCTAAACCTGACTCATAAGGAGGTGTGTCTTAGTTTATATGATACATGGAGAGAAAAATTCCCCATGCCTTGCAATGGACACCATGAACAACTATCATCGTGCTAATGTGTTATTCAAAAAATAGAGAATGAAACTTTTTGTTTCAAAGTTTATATTAATTGTTTATTTAGTCCCTAAAACTTAGTTTTATCAATGAAGTCCTCAAAATCTCATGCACAATTTTATATTTTATTTAAGTTTATCATGCCTAATGTGTGCTTAGAATTATATATTTTCAAACTATGAGGATTGATTATATATATATATATATATATATATATGAAACTTTAAAGATTTGATTGTTAGGAACTAAATCCACAAGTAAGACAAACTTCATGAACCAAAAACTTTATTATCCCATGAAAAAAATACTTTTATTAGTTCATGAAGGAAAAATATTTTGTATCTCAAACTCTCTGAAATATTTGATACAATTTAATATAATTACGTAGCATGTGATCCATATTCATGGATTATAACATCTTAAACTCCTGAAATTGATTGGAGAGTGTAGCTCAGTTGACAACAAAACTTCCAACATATGATTATCTATTCTTTAATTCCTAAAATAAACATGAGAGTGAAACAATCCATTACTTTAAAGTAGCTCAATTATTCCATCAAAAAAATAATATCAATTATTAAATTCTTTATATGAAAAATTATTTAATTCCTAATAATCCGATGCAAATATTTCATATTACACTAGTGTAGATTGTGGAACGTAGATTACAAAAGGAGCTAACCGACTCAAATCAAAATTGCCAAGAAGGATAATACCTGTGACGGAGAAGTTATACTCCGGCGAAGCGAACAGGATGCTATCGGCTCCGAGATTTTTCCGGCGGAAAGCTTCGACTTCGGTGGGGAAGCTCCCCATTTTTTCAAGATCCGTGTTGAGCATCGGCAGAGTGGCGATGTCAACTTCTTCGATTTCAACGCCTTCAATGGCTTCCTTGCTTAACTTGATCGCTAAAATCAGCCGGATATCGATCAATCGAATCGCCAAATCAGAAAGACGACCAAACAAGCAAAGATCAAAACGAACAGAAACATTGTGAGATCATAAATTATACCAGATCGAATGAGCCCTCTGTTGTACGATCCTTTCCGAAGCGATCCACAAATCGCCGCCACTTTAACCGATGCTCCGGCCACTCCTGACAGAGCCATTTGTTTTTTCTGTATGTGATCGGACTCAGAAAATCTGGTGGTTTCCGCGATCCGAAGAGATTCTCTCCGTCGGTGGCCATTCTTATAGGAATTTGGGATCGTTGAAAATTCAAAATGATCAGAAGTTGGGATCGTTGAAAATTCAAGATGATTAATTGACGGAAAGCAGAACTATATTGAATTGAAGGTGAGAGGAATTCACAGCAAACTTTAAAGGGTGACTAGGATTAATTCTAAAACGTAGTCCTCTTGCATTTCGGTACTTGGAAGAGTGTGATTTCTGGGTAATTGAAGGAGGGTTGGTATGTAACGATGAGGAGTGCACGGTGTTCTTCTTTGACCAAGAATTCTAATATATTGTGTAAAAATTCCTTTGGTTTGGGCAACCCATTTTTCAAAATAATGAATACTTCTCATGCTTTCTGTTTGTAATAACATTACCAACAAACTGACCCCATTTCAGGTCAGATTGATAAACAAATGATCAAACAGGCATCTTTTCCATACTTGCTTATGACCAATTTTAAATCCGACATTCAAAATGGTATTTTGGCATTTCACTCAGTCAAGTACAAAGAAATGAATAAAAGGACCAAGCAAATAATTGGCACTCAATGTAAATGCTGATTCCTATAACGCAAGCAATTATGCTAGTTTAAGTGATGCACATGAAGACATCTTGGATAATAAACGACATAGCAAGTAGCCAAGAATTTTACTAACACAAGCTACTTTAATATTAGACCAAGATGTGGCTCTGGAATTAACATATACATACCTGGAAAGCAGACCAAGATGCACAGAATTCAATGATACCTCAATCTCAGCATGAAGACAAGAAGCAACCCAGTGCGACTTCAAAATGTTCTGAAATGAGAAATGAGGAACACACAGCTCCGTTTGGATAGCCCGTTGGGAAAACGGACACAGATTCCGAGGCAATTTATATGAGAGGAAAAGTGTCTCGGTAAGCGCACCCGTTGTGCCAATGGGCAAAACAAAGTGAGACACAACTCAATTTTTCTATGCAAGAACAAAATACCCAAGTAAAACTTTTAAATTAAGACAAAGTTTAGAGGTCTCCTTATTTGATGAATCTACTGTTGAAGAATGCCAGAATAAACAATGCTGGAATAACTCTTAAGATTGTTGTATCCAGCATGTAAACAATCAGTGGATCTTCCAGCTAATTTTTAAAGTTGTACTCATCCTGGTGGCAGCAACACCTTCAAATAAATGGTTAATCCGAGTCGCGTCCGAGGACACTGTCCTTAAGAGCTATTCCGCGACTATCAGCAAGTAAGTTGAGGCATTCTCCAGGATTAAACGGATTCTTACTGTAAGGATACAACGATACAGAACTAGCGGAAGATATGATAGAACTCAGCAAATAGAAGACGATGTAAAAGGAGAGGAAAGGAGCACAAGGTTCTCTTTAAACCATCAAAGGTTTTAACATCAATTTTTCACCCTTCGACTTGGACACACGAAAAGGACACAAAATACACGAGTCTTTTAAGTTGTACCATCCAAAGCTTTTCATCAGTTTCCAACGTTACTTTTAATAACATTGAAAGAAAACCAACACATTCATACAGGTAAAGTACCGTACGTTGCTCTTTGTATCCCATAAAGTGTAATGATGATGCTTTTAATATTATTGAAAGAGAAACCATAACATTCGTGCCATCAAAACGTAAGTTGCTCTTTTGTAAAACAATAATAGTGTACTAAAGGAATAAATATTTATCCAAAAAATTAACCTTTTCAAATTTCAAGTTCCACGTTAAATGATGAAATTTCTTGGTCAAAGCTCTCTTTAAAAATAGTATTTTATTTTCATAAAGATTTAATAAAAAGTGCCCAATACACAATTAACTTGCACATAAAGGATAAGGGAAAATTGCCGGATTTGTCTCCAGTGATCTTTATCATGTGCAAGCTCTTTTCTCCTCTTAATCTCAAATAGTGTGGGACTCTTTCTTTGACACACCCACACATAATGTGTGTGTTTGGGAACTCCGTTGGGAGAATGGATTTTACAGATTCCGAGGTATTTTGTAGATTTCGAGATGGTTTTACGGATTTCAAGATGGTTTTTATGGATTTCGAGATGGTTTTTACAGATTTCAAGATGGTTTTGTCTCGGCTTACGTTCACCGTTTTGGCAACGATGTTGCCAAACAAGCACAATATTTACAACAAATGAAAGAATAGAATTTTCGCTGCGTGCAAGATCCCAAGGCTTCATCAAGCAATGGCTTGGAGGGAAGGGTTAAAGCAAATATGTGTCACGGGGCCATTACCCTCTCCCCCAAAAGAGCTCTTCGCAGAGTGCGCAACGACACTGTGACCACCCGAACAGTGCCCCCTACTCGTGTCCAAACCCCAGACCGGATCCACGAGGGCTGGTTGTCACAAGGGCCCATTACCCTTTCTCCACAAGGAGCTCTTGTGAGGGTGTGCAGCACACCCGTTTATATAGCCCAGCACCCTCCCGAGCCTCTCCAATGTGGGACTTTGACATTCTCCCCCAGCCAATCCGCGAGCGACCTCACCGCGGGGCCCACCGGCAACCTCACCGGCGTCCAGAGGGTCCACCAGAGACCGAAGGCTTAGGGTTGGCTCTGATACCACTTGTCACGTGGCCATTACCCTCTCCCCCAAAAAAGCTCTTCGCAGAGTGCGCAGTGACACTGTGACCACCCGAACAGTGCCCCCTACTCTTGTCCAAACCCCAGACCGGATCCACGAGGGTTGGTTGTCACAAGGGCCCATTACCCTTTCTCCACAAGGAGCTCTTGTGAGGGTGTGCAGCGCACCCGTTTATATAGCCCAGCACCCTCCCGAGCCTCTCCGATATGGGACTTTGACATATGGTGGAGATGATTAATGGGCTTCATAAATGTCAGATATAAGAGGCATGGAAACGGGAGAGAATGGGCGCGAGAGCGGACAAGTAAAGCGTAAACTGGTTCGGCTGTGATCTGTATGAGTTATCAATCATATAAAGGCAAACGTGTCAGCAGGTGAGAATGGACGTACTGGTTAGTTTCCTTTTTTGTCCATTAATCAAATCAACATTTTTTTGATGAAAGTTGCGACTTGATCACTATTCACCCAGTCCGTCGGCTGCCATTAAATGATGTGATTTTTCAGTGGGAGAGCTGCACCTGTGTGCTTTTGTCACGTCACTCCTCATCTGTGACAGTTTGCCTCTTCTATTTGGTCATTGCAATCTTTGCTTTTTTTCAACTTAAACAAAACTACAAAATCTATTCGAATCTTTAAATCCGTAGGCCATGAAATTACACTTGGCCCGTTTGGTTTGATGGAATTTGAAGGTATGAATATGGAAATGGAATTGATTTCCATATCCATGCATGTTTGGTATGATAGAATTGGCTTCCACGTGGAAGCCAATTCCATCAAACTCATGGATTTTCATTTCCACATGAAAAGCTTGGATTTCCAATTCGATGTTGATAATTCCATCTAAAAATTTTTTAATTTGATTTAGGTAGTTTTAAAAGTTAAAAAAAAGATTTTTTAATTTAGAAGAGCTTTTAGGTCTTTTCATCTAAAAATCATACCTCATTTCCAGGACATACCAAACATACTTTTAAACCTCATTTCCATTTCCATTTCCACTTCCACATCCATATCCATTTCCATATCCATATCCATTTCCATATCCATATCAATATCCATTTCCATATCCATATCTATCAAAATGAATTCTGCGTACCAAACAAGACATTGCTTCCTCCGCTACTTCAGAAGATATTTTGAATAACTTCAACTACTTTAAAAATTATAAAAATCATTTTATAAAGATCATAAAATTTATCTTAAAATTAATAAATTTTTTTAAATTTATAAACCCCTTTATTCAAACGGATTCACAAACACAATCACTAACTCTCTCAGATTGCTTTGTATACACACCCAGTAACTCTCTCAGATTGCTTTGTATACTTTCTCATTATTTGTGTTTTTACCATTCATCTTCAGCAATGCTTAAACAAGAACATTTTTTCCCTCAACTTCTAGACTTGTTATTTCTATCTTCATTTGTGTTATTTTTACTTTGCTCCTTTGTTGCCCCTCCTAGGCCCCTCTTAGCTTCATCCTCATCCACCTGCATTTCATTATTTGCTCCTACCTCCTAATGCTGGTGCCTTGCTCTTGTTCAAATCCAAAGCCAGTCTCGACAGTCACCTTTTCTCTCCCAACACCTTCGAAGGTTCTTTCAGCAAATGGCAAGATATTCAATGCAATGCAAATAAGAAAGTGGAGCATTTTGTTCTTCAAGGTTTAGATCTCGGTGGTGTTTGTGCTCTAAATACATTGTCTCTTGACCAGCTCCAAGTGCTCGGTTTGCAGAACAACTCTCTCACCGGACCCCTACCTGATCTCTCCGGCCTCCACAACTCAAGAGCCTTTTTTTCGTTTGCAAACGTGGCAACTTTTAAATAGCTTTTCACTTCTCACTTGCTGCTGCATCACCTTCCTCTCCATGTGACCTCGCAAACGGAACTCACAGCAACACACACACACATATCAGGCTCAGACCACCTGATACGCTAAAAAGGCCTGTCAGATGGTTTCGAGAGAAACAGATTTCTCAGACGGTCTGAGCTTGTGCCTGAACTTGTAAAATGCTTAAAAACCTTATCTGTAGAGCCCGACGGTAGGCCTTTACAAGCCACCTGCCTGTTTCCAGGCGAGTGGAGGTGGTAGAGGGTATGACAAGTAGTTTTTTATATGGAAATTTTCCGTATAAAAATAATGCTTAAGTTACCATTTAATATCTCTAATCTTGAGTTAAAGTGTCCGTTTGGGATTTAGCTTGATTGGGGGCTTGTTTGGAAGCCCAGTTTGGAAACATATGTTTCAAAACCTAGGTTTGAAATCTAGGTTTTTTACTACTTTTTTTCTCTTTTCTCTTTCTTACTTTTTCTCTCTTTCTCTTTCTTACTTTCATCTTTCCTACCCACTCTTTCTTACTTTTTTGCCTCGGAATCCGTAAAAGCTATAACTTACCAAATATAAATCACTTTTCAAAACCTAGGTTTTACCTCGTAATCTGTGAAACCTAGGTTTCAAACCTGGTTTCCAAACAAGCCCCCAGGATGTAAATTGAAAATAGCTTTTACATATTTCGAGGTAAAACATAGGTTTTGGAGAATAGATTTTGGAAAATAGCTTTTACAGATTTCGAGGCAAAACCTAGGTTTTAAAAAGTGTTATGTTTGGGAAGTTATTAGCTTTTACGGATTCTAAGGCAAAAAGGTGGATAGGAAAGAGGAAAGTAGGAAAGAGAAAAAAAGAAAAAGTATGAAAGAGAAAACCTATATTTCAAACTGAGCTTTTGTAACCAAAATAGCTTTTGAAAAAAATTTTGCTTGGATAAAACCTCGGTTTTGAGTTAAAACATACGTTTTGAAACCAAACCTAGGTTATAGAATTGGTTGCCAAACAAGCCCTTAACCTAAAAAAAAGTGTCCGTTTGGAAATATAGTAAGGAAGTATTTTTATGTAAATCGAGGTAAATATGTTGAAGAGATTATCTCATTTTACGAAAAAATATTGTTGAATATGCGTTTAATTTTTAAAAACATTATTCCAAACAAATTAAAACTGCTTGTTTAGGAAATGGGTATGATAAATACCCTTCTTACGCCGATTTCAGCTAACAAACGTTGGATAGGCATGTTAGTAAATCCACATGAGATCATCATTTATATATAGAGGTTCAAATTCAAATATTAAATAATGTCAAATCAAAAAACTTGATCAATGTGATTTTTATTCTATAATTTTAGAATCCATGACTCATAGGTGAAGGGGAGAGACTTAATAACAGGTTTGAGGTTTGTTTTTACTCTGAAAAGAGCTAAAGGATATGGATAAGTTTTTGCCGATCAATCTCACATGAAAGTAAGGTTCAAAACATTGAGCTGAGCATTGAACCGATTGAGTTAATAGTTGAAAGGTCAATGTATCATTAGGTTAATTCAAAATCAAACCGATTGTATTAAAATAATGACACTCAATTATGATAAAAATGTTTTGTGGGTTCGGCTTGTGCGTCCAATCTACCTTTTGCATTCATGTTTTCATCATACATTCAACAATGGGTCCGTTTGGAAACACGGTGGGATAAGTAACTTATTTGTATAATGACTTATAGAGAAGTGCGATTGGAAATAAGTCAAATTGTAAAAGTGATTTGTGTTTGGGAAAGCGGTGGAAGAAGTGACTTATTTGCAAAAGTAAATGTGTTTGGGAATGAGGTTGGATAAGTGACTTATTTATAAAAATAAACTTGTTTGGGAACAAAATAGGATAAATGATTTTTTTTTCTAAAATTAAAATTAACAATGTAACCATAAAATTAAATTAAAATTAAATAGTAATTTTGTTAATTAAAATTAAATTTTGAAATTGCATAAAAGGAAATGATGAGAGGTGGTTACAGTAAAATATCTATGCCCAGTTGCCAAAAACTTCAAACAAAAACTGAGAAGCGTGTTCCAGCTGTGTCCAACATCTGCTTCAAAAGAAAAATCCAAAACTTGTTTTGACTTTCATCTTTTTCTCCTTCCCTTGCATTCCCCAATTCCGCCATTGTTCCTTTGGATTCAATATGAACAAGTGTCAGGATCAACAGCAAAGATCAGCTAAAGCGGCCACCATCCATGCTTACGCTCAATATGGGGACCTTGTTGGCTGCCAGAGGCTACTTCAAGACATCCCTTCTCTCCTCAACGAGAGAAACCCTGTTGTAAGATCTCACTCTCCTTCTCTTCATTGCCTCTTGGACCTGAGCTTTCTTTGATTTCATTGTATGGGTACGTATTCTGGATTGAAAAGATTTTGTTGCCCTCTATAATGCTTTCTTTTTTGTGGGTTGAGGATTTACACCCGCAACACAGATCACGCTGATGCCGACCAGATCGGTCTCCTCAATTCGCACAAACGTTGCCGGCTTGTTCAGAAATTGACACAGATCTGCCTTCGAAGACTAAATGCGGATGAAGACAGCTTTATGAAGGGGATGAAGTTCGCGAGATGAAGGGGATGAAGTTCAACACTCCTTCAACTGAACTGAACTTTGGCTCAACGATTGATGAAGGGGACGGAGTTAGCGGGAGTCATGGAGAGGAAAAGAGCCGTTGGAACATTGATTGCTAGTAGTCAGCGTACCGAATGCCGCTGGTAGGTGAGAAGCTGAGGTTTTGAGCTTGTGAGGAGAAGTCGCTTATTCACAGAAGCT
>JANTPZ010097938.1:0-15158 GCA_025593235.1 Vachellia pachyceras
AAAAGCTGAAATATTGATAAAGATTTCCCATCTCCCAGTCTCAATCTTTGAAGAAGTTTTCCCTGAACAATTTAGAAATGCTAACAACAAAGCACAACATGAAATAAAAATTGTTCAACATGAAATAAATATTGTTCAACATGAAATAAATATCGTTCAACATGAAATGCTAACAACAAAGCACAACCCAATAATACAACAAACATGCATCAATTGATTAAAACAAAACATGAAATGCCTATCCATAAAGCAAACATAAAGCAAACCCACTAAAAAAAAATCAAATCTTCAAGATGATTTCTTCTTGTTCCGACCACACCTAATAAAAAATAAAACATATGTATATTAGTATATCATATCATAAGTTAACAAGTAATTTGTATAACATATAATATCATCTTATCAATGCAAAAATAGTACCTTTGATTTCTTCTTCAAACCATACTTGTTGCGAAGCCAATCCCCACCACAAATAAGTGCTTCAATTGATTGTTCGTTCAATCTAAACGATACTCATCAATAACCCTACCTCCAGCACTAAATGTGGACTCTAATGCCACAGTTGAAATAGGAATAGCTAAAATGTCAGCAGCCATCTTAGATAAAATCTTATACTTCAAACTATTATTTTTCCACCATTCCAAGGCTGTGAAGGAGCTAGGATTGCCATCATGCATGTAAGCACCCTTCTCAAGATAAACTTCCAATTCTGATTTCATTGGGGGAATCGCTGGCTTTTCACGAACAATGCTCATAATTTGATCAAATCCAGTAACAACAAAAGAACCAAGAGCATTGGTAGAAGAGTTGTTACCGGCATTACCAACTGCATCACTAGTAGGTGTCTCTCCATTATAATTGCCAACATAGTGATCATACATTGATTCCAGAGCACTTAACACTTTTGCTATATTATCAGAAGCTACATAATCAGGCTTATAAAGCAAAGGAAAGCAGTAATTAATAACATATTCTTTGCATCTAGGATCAAGAACACTTGCAATAGCCATTAGCAAATTGCATTCGCCTCAATATTTGTTAAACTTCTCTTTCATTAAGGTTGCCATTTCTATAATGAAAAAATCACTATCCTGTGTGGCATTATCAATTACTTGTTTCGGAAACTTCAGGAAGGTACAAATTTGCAGTAGGGTACTCACTTCCTGATTTGACATTGGTGGCTAAGTCGAACACTTCTAAAAGTTTACAAATCTTCTCAACCTTATTCCAATCATCTTCTGATGGTGCGTAACTGTAATGTGGTTCCCTTTCCTTATAAGCAGGAAAGACGGCCTTGAACTTTAAAGCTGTAGCCAACATCTTATAAGTAGAGTTCCACCTTGTTGGGCAGTCAATAATAAGCTTATTCTCCTTTAAACGTTTATGCTCAACAATATCACAAAATCCATTCAATCTTAAATCATTATAGTTGATATATTTCACACTCTCACGGATATTATGGATAATATCCTTAATTCTACTAAGGCCATCTTGCACCAACAAGTTCAGTATGTGTGCACAACATCTAACATGAAACAAGTTACCACCTAAAGGTAAGGAGCCATTAAATGATAACATGTCCTTAAGAGCCCTTAAACAAGAGTCATTGTACGAAGCATTATCAACCGACACGGAAAACACTTTGTTTTCAATCCCCCAAGCCTTCAAACACTTGAAAATAGCATCTGCCACATCAATTCCCCGTCTAGGTGCTGGAACTGTCACAAAACTCAAAACCCTCTTTTGAAAATTCCACCCCGTATCAATGAAATGGCCGGTGATAACAATGTATTCTGCTACTTGGTGGCTTGATTTCCACATATCGGTAGTCAAACTAATCTTGCTCACACCTTGTAATAAAGCCTTCAATTATTTCTTCTCTGCCTCATATATGGCCAAACAATCACTTCTTGCGGTTTTGCGAGAAATTTTTTGAAATTCATAATTTGCATATTGGAATCCCCACATCCAAACTTCATCCTCAACAATGTTAAAAGGATGCTCATGTACCATGATTGCAGTAGCTATTATTTCCCTCATCTTCTCATTAGAATATCTCGCACCCGGTACCACAAATGGATTAACGCTTCGATTGGAAGGTTGAAATGGAATGGTGGGTTGCTTGGTTTGTGAAGAGATATGCAACTTCCTTTACAAGCATGCATTGACATGTCTCCAAAGATGGCTAGTGCTTGCTTCCTTTCTTGAGTACGCAAATGCACTTTTGCAATACTTGCATATACCCTTGACCCCATCATTAGTTTCAATTTTATCAAAATCGTCTCAAATAGCTGAGGTTTGTCGTTTCCTCTTCTTAATGATACTATCATCAATCTCATTTTGATTGGTAGTTTGTCGACTAAAATCTATTGGTGCTTGTTGATTGCACTCAATAACATTAGGTGGAACTGAATTGGATGACATTGTTTCACTCACAAACGAAAATGACATAAATCTCCAACTAGCAAAACAAAATAAGCAATAATACATTAACCACAATTTGAAATTAAAGAAGCAACAAAACTCAAGCCTAAAGATACATGGCAACATAACTCAATCACCAGGAAATGTGTAACAGCCATTAACAAAACCAACAATATCCCAAAGATACATGGCAATCACAATGCAAGCCTTACCCACTTGTATACAGTTATGTTCCCTGGTGTTCACAATGCAAGTCACTAAGTTAATGCATAAGAATTAATAAATGGTGCTCGTTACTGATTTTAATCAAGATTATGTGTTGCTTGCTGAGACACTTGTGCTTTCTCAGTGTAATGCATAGGAATCAATACAACTGAGGGTTGCTTGTTGAGACACTTGCGCTTTCTCAGTGTAAAATGCAGCTAAAATAGAGGCACACCAGAACGGGATAAAAAAAGGCAAATAGAGGCACACCTGATTACCTGAACCGAACGCTAATAGCAAGTAGCGACAAGCAGCGGCGGACAAAGTCGATCTTGAGCAAAGGAATAATGTTGAGCTTCCGAAGACCTGAACTGAACAGACCGATCGAGCTTGAGCGAAGCGAGGCGGAATGGAGTCTAGGGCAAACAAGTAGAGGTAAGTAAGCAATGGCGATCAGAAATACAGTCGACCTTCTGAGTTCCACTTACCTGAACTTCAGCGACGGAGAAAGACCAAGGTCGAGCTTCAGCGACGGGCGAGTGGCAACAAGAGGCACAGAATCTCGAACTCAAGGCAGAGGTGGACAAGTGGCGAATGCAACTCTGCGAGCACCCCACTACTACAAAGGTACTTTTTACGCCCTATTTTTAACCCAATTGGCGCTCTTTTTCATAGGGATGTATATGTTATGGGCGTAGAAAGCTAGGGCCTATGGTGCCCTATACCATGAAAGGCGCCGTAGGGTACACCTACGGCGCCCTATATTGAAATATAGGGCGTCGTAGGGTACAACGCCCTATGAAGATAGGAGATGGGATTTAGATGATATTCGGCTGCAATTTTATAAGAAGTATGAAAGGAGGAGTACGAATTGAAGGAGATGTAGTCACTTTTTACAAATACAGAAAAGGAGTGAGCTTTTACCTCAGACTATAAGAAAATGACAAACAATTGAAGAATGGAGAGAGAGCAGAGCTTTTCACAGTGAAAAATCGTTTTGGGTCTTTGGGAATGGACGGCGGACAGAGCTAAGTTGCCTTGTTGCTGAGCTCACTCCTAAATGCGGCGACGAACCTTGGAAATAGCGGCACGAGCGACTCGATGGACAGAGACGGACGGGCTGGACGATGGCGAGGATGGGCGACACGAGTGGGCTCTGTGACGACGGATAGGGACGGACGGGCCGGACGCACGACGGGTCTGAACTGGACTCGCGACGGACGAGCGAAGATGGGAGCTGAGCACGCGACGAGCTCGACAGGGGCTGGAAGTGGGTCTTCCTTCATTCTCTGGCTGGAAGAGGAACAGATGAAGGGAAGACTGAAGCAGGGACGGAGCAGGATCTGGTACGCGATGCGACGCGACGGGAAGACTGAAGCAAGATCTGGCACGCGAAGGGAAGACTGAAGCAGAGGGACTCGGGAGACGGGAGAAAGCGAGAAGCTGAAAAGGGATTTGTGACACTGCCTTTAGGCGCCTGTATAACATATAGGGCGCCAAAGGCACCCTTTTAGCGCCCTATCACCAGATAGGGCGCCAAAAACCACCCTTTTGGCGCCCTACCTTTAATATAAGGCGTTAAAATGGTGCCTTTAGGCGCCCTATATTAAAGGTAGGGCGCATAAAGACGTGAACCCTACGGCGCCCTTTTCTTTGGAAAGGGCGCCGTAGGTGCTCCCTATGGCGCCCTTTACCTATGGCGCCCTAAATAATTAGGGAAAGAAAGGGCGCTATAGGGCGACCTACGGCGCCCTTTAATAAGTAGGGTGCCATAGGGCGCTCATATGGTGCCCTATTTACTGAATAGGGCGTCTAAAGGTCGCTATATTTTTCTGCCTACACTTTCTACTCCCTTTTTTAGAAAAAGGACGCGAATTTCAGTAGTAAAAAGTCTACTTTGTAGTAGTGCCCTTAGCTCCTTATTCCTTCCTATTCCCTGACCTAGCTGAATATATTATATATGTTTTATGTAATATAAATTTTTTTAAAAAAGAAAATAAACAGGCCGCCCTGCCAGGAAAAACAGGCCACTTGGCCGGCCTGGGCCTGGCCTGTTCACTACAACAGGCCATTTTTGCAAAGGCACAGGCCCCCTGACAGGCCGCCTGACCTTTTCCCATGCTTACGAGGCATTAGATTTAGCAATTTAAATTAGGGATTAGAATTTATTAACAATAGTAATTGTTACCTATAATACCTTGGATCATTCAAAACAAGCAACCAATAAACCTTTTGCTTGTTCTTTGTGAATGCTATAACTTCCACTAAAAAGTGATACAAACAAGATCATGGACCAATTTTTTTGGGTTGAAATGAGCCCATTTTTTTTATAGACCTAAGTCGTGATAGGCGTAGTGATTAACCTACCCAATAGATATTGATTCCATTGGAAAAATCTCTTACGAAGTCCTTAATTTAAATTCGTGTGTGAATGCAAAAAAAACCACTTAAAAAGAGCTAGTAAATGCTTATTAAACCTATAATCTGAATGTGAAGATAGAGTTATAAATAAGAGGTAACACACCTTTCAAACCGGCATGTGTATAACAAAAGAGATGGTAAAAGAAAGAGTTATATATATATATATAACTAACCTGACGGTTTGATTAATGTTGAGGAGATTAAAGAGATTATATCTCATCAACTTCACTTGTAAGATTGTAGATGAAGTGATTTACACCTTATGCAATGCATCATACACACACATATATGAGTCAAGTCAACCTCAAGTCTTCGCTAATTAAATTACAAGAGGCCCTCCTTCATTTAAAATCCACCCACCCCCAAAGGCTACTTCTTGCTGTGTGGTTGCATCTACGTACTTCTGATCAACTACGTGCATTTATCTTGTGTCTTCAAAATTATATCATCATTTGTACAAGCAAACTAGTAAAATCTATTAGACATGATTAGTTTTGATGATGTCAAATATGATATAGCAAAAAGTTTTCATGATCCATATTGATTTGACAAAAGTTTTTTTTTTGTAATCTTATGGACTTGCTACTTTTATTTGAGCATTCTTTTTTAATTTGGAAGATGATGTGGTTAAATAACTCAATTTGAATGTTAAAATATTTTTAATCATCTTTAATTGAGTTACCATTCATCTAAGCTTTATTTGGATGCTAAAAATTGAGTTTGATAAGTTTCTAGAGCTTCCTGAAGCAAAAATTGAGTTCCAGGAAGAAGAAATATCAAAACTCGAGTTCCGGGCCATCCAAAACTCGGGTTTCAACTTCTCAATGTCAGAACTCAAGTTCTGGGACATACAAAACTCGAGTTTCACCTCCTGGACTCAAAACTCGAGTTTTGAAGTCATCAGAACTCGAGTTTCAGCATCCTCTGTTTTGTGATAGCTCGATATATGTCTGGTATTTTGCTCATATCTCTCAAAATACAACTCCGATTGATACAAAACCAATTTTATATGAAAATAGACTCAAAATGCGGTTCATAGACACTAAAAACAGCATCAAAGCAGTTCATATGAAGGAGATATAATTTTTGAAAGTTGGAGGTCGAAATCAACGCCTTAACAGTGACCTTTGCCTATTGTTTCTACCATAACGTTCTTTATATAATGGCTTTTGGTCTCATTCTTGTTTTGTATGAAATTAGACTTGCAAGGCTTTCCATTGATATACTATTTGCAAGGTTTGAAGTTGAATTGGGAGAGTTATGGGCGTTGCAAGTTGAACCCTGTGCTGAAAGCTGGAACCTGATCTGTGCAAATTCAAAGCATGAAAAGAAACTCGAGTTCTACATTTCTGAAACTCGAGTCTCGGGCTTCTGAACTTCATCTTTGAAAATTGCTTTTATAAAACTCGAGTTTCAAGTTTTTCAAAACTCGAGTTCCACAACTGTCATTCAAAACTTGATTTCAAAACTGGAAGTTCTGCCTGGAAGTTTTCACACAACTCGAGTCCTTCATTTTTGCAAACTCGAGTTCCATACCTTGCGAAATTTTCTCTGTTCAAAAACTTGATTTTCAAACTCGAATTCTCACTGGAAGTCTTCACCAACTCGAGTTCTTGTTTTTCCAAACTCGAGTCTCGAAGTCTTTTCTAAACAGTTTTAGAACTCGAGTCCTCACTTTCACAACCTGAAGTTTTACAACTGGACTCCAAAACCTGAAGTCAAAACCTGAAGTTTTGTATAAAAGTTTTTCAACAGAGCCTCAGAACTTTCAAATAAAGACTCGAGTTATGTCTAAGAGTTTCATTACATGAATATCAATTTGAAGTACTAGAACTCGAGTCATGGGATAATGAAAACTCGAGTTCTCTCTTCTCTCTGACATGCTTCTGACACGGCCATTCCTACTGTCATCATCAGTTCTTTCCTCTTTCGTGCTGGAACAATTTGAATGTTACCTAACCTCGTAAATGTGCTTTAGTTCTTTCATTAAAACTGCCCAGGAAGTCTGAGGAATAAAGCCCAGCATTTATGACCTGCGATGCTGCCGTTGAACGCATTAAATGAAGCCATTAATGACAGACCAGAAACTCGGCGACTGTGTGTAACGGATAGGAGCTTCTTCCAACGGATACTAAGTTACTGAGTAACGGCTAATGAAAGCGTACTCAGATATAAATGAAGAAGCAGTGAAGACAGAAAGAAAAACGCAGAACGAACAAAACTTGAGAACGCCATTTCTGTTTCTCTGTCATCTTGTAATTTATTGTGAGCTTCATCATTTGACTATCCACTCTTTCGGAGAGTTTATCTTGTCAAACTTTGTTGTATTCATGTGAGATATTCAAGGTTGCGACCTTGAATCAGTTGGGTTGAATTTGAGCTGAAAAACAGAGTGAGTGAGACTTTGTTTGAGTGCGGTTGTAAGGGGGAGTGAGCCTCCTGTTGTAAAGGCCCGGTGTGCCTTGTTTGTTGGTGGATAGTGGATTGGAAATCTCATAGGTGCTCTGGGGACTGGATGTAGGTCAGGAGGACCGAACCAGGATAAATCGCTCGTGTCAATTTTCTCTCTGTTCTCTTTGGTGATTTTGTTTCATTTCTGCGATTAAGTTTTTAATCTTTGTTTCATTTCAACGGTGCGTTTCACTGCCTAACAAAATGACATCGCCTCGTTGGCGAGGGGCAGGCGCTTAAGCACGCTCAAAACGGGTCATTCTAGTCCTTGTCAAGTCGGGTTAAACTACCCGACTTTGACCTGCACCTCGACCTGGTTCGCCTGCCACCACTTTTCATTTAAAATCCGTAGGAAAAAATAATTTTTTTAAAAAAAATTTTTGAAAAAAATTACTTTTTTGATTAATTCTTATCCAGTTCACGGAAGGGAGCAAGATCGGGAACCAGTTTCAGTGCTTCTCGGAGTGCCATGCGTATCGTCCTCATCCGCTTTTTATTATTATTATTATTATTATTATATATTTTAATATATTATTAATAATTAATATATTTAAAATATATTTATATAATATATTTATATATTTACTATTTTAGATTTATTTATATAATATATTTATATATTAATATTCTAAATTTATTCTATTTTATTTATGAATTATTGAATTTTTTAATATTTTTATAATAATTAAAAAAATTCTAACCTCTCCATTCTGCAAGCAGATATTAAAAAAATATTTGAGATACAATTCTATAGTGATTAATCATACATCAATAGCATCTTCAAATACCTTCTGTTTCCTCTGAAACTGTGAAATTTCTCCACATGGATAACCATCTGGTCAAATGGAATTAACATGCTGCCAATTTGCGTTGCAGGGTAAGCTCTAGTATGAGAGTCAGCACGCACATCAACAAACGTGTTTTTCCATAGAATGTTATCATTCTGTCTAAAAGCAGAAGATAAAAGATGATTCTACTTGCCTTACTAAACCAAAAGATCTAACCCCAGTACCAGATTCTGATGTCCATATCCATACAAAATAAATAAAATAGAATAAATTTAAAATATTAAATATATAAATATATTATATAAATTAATTTTAAATATATTAATTATTATAAAAATTCAATAATTCATAAATAAAAAATAAATAAAATAGAATAATTTTAAAATATTAAATATATAAATATATTATATAAATTTATTTTAAATATATTAATTATTATAATTATATTAATTATTAATAATATATTTAAATATATAATAATAATAAAAAAGTGGATGAGGACGGTACGCATAGCGCTCTGAGATGCACTGAAACTGGTTCCGCAAGATCGAGGGTTTCAAGCTGCCCCACCTAAGGGCCCGTTTGGTTTGATGGAATTTGGAGGCATGGATATGGAAATGGAATTGATTTCCATATCCATGCATGTTTGGTATGATGGAATTGGCTTCCACATGGAAGCCAATTCCATCAAACTCATGGATTTTCATTTCCACATGAAAAGCTTGGATTTCCAATTCCATGGTGATAATTTCATCTAAAAAATTTTCTAAATTTTTTTAATTTGATTTAGGTAGTTTTAAAAATTAAAAAAAAAGATTTTTTAATTTAGAAGAGCTTTTAGGTCTTTTCATCTAAAAATCATACCTCATTTCTATGACATACC
Organism: Vachellia pachyceras; assembly: GCA_025593235.1. Taxonomy (NCBI): domain Eukaryota; kingdom Viridiplantae; phylum Streptophyta; class Magnoliopsida; order Fabales; family Fabaceae; genus Vachellia; species Vachellia pachyceras. Next base: position 9,172 of record JANTPZ010097938.1, read on the forward strand.
AAACATACTTTTAAACCTCATTTCCATTTCTATTTCCACATCCATGTGCCTATTTGGGAAGCCATTTTCCCAAACGGTGCACGTAAGCCGAGACAAAACCATATCGAAATCTGTAAAAACCATCTCGAAATTTATAAAAACCATCTTGAAATCTGTAAAACCATCTCGAAATTTCCAAAATGCCTCAAAATCTGCAAAATCCATTTTCCCAACGGAGTTCCTAAATAAGCACCATATCTATATCCATTTCCATATCCACATCCATCAAAATAAATTCTGCGTACCAAACGAGGCAGGGAAGGGCCGTCAATGTCTCCCTCCTCGACTCTTCTGATACGCCATCAGAAGCATCAGTACCAGCGGTAAGCAACATCGATCTTAATAGGCTAGGAATCGCTGGGTCTGTTGCTGTAGTGGCCATGGCTGTGGCTATGGTGATCTAGAGATTACAGTAGGGTTTAAGTCGTCGTTCCTGATCTTTAAATATGGAGTGTTGCTTTCCATTTTCAAGATTTACGAATGGAATCTCTTTAAATATGGAGTGTTGCTTTCCATTTTCTTCAATCGAAGGACAAGAAGGTGACCGCCTTGCTCAGATCTTCAATCGAATGGAATCTCCTAAGATTTACGAATGGAGGTTCCCGCCTTGCTCAGATCTTTACACACTCGAATAGAACTGTTCTTGCAATTATTTTTTTGGGATCTGAATAGAGTTTTTCCTGCTTCTATCTTGGGCATTTTGCAGTTGATTTTTTCTAGTTTCAATTTGCTAATCTTGCGTGATGATTTAGCTTTTGGTTTTACCTACAAACAATTTCTGGAAATGAACTATTATTTAAAAACTGGATTATCTGACGTTTTGTCAATCTTCGCACACTTCTAAGAACCAAGCTTGAATGTATACTAATACCCTTTAAGAATTTAATTCTTGTTATACTGTCATTTTCTCCCTAGCACTTGTAAGTACTTCTGCATTTTTTCTTGATCTGATTGCATTTGACTTGAGAATACTGCTTCTTAGCCTGCGAATAGTGTAGTGTAACAAAGGTGTTGAAGTTGAAAATTCCTGAGATAGCTGTTGGTTACTTCACATTTTGGAGTAACTTCAACCTTTTGATTAGATTTCCCTGGTTCCGTTTCATATACCAACAATTAGGAGGCCTCAGGATGAGTATAAGATTCTAGTTAATAATTCAAACCAAAAAAGTAAAGGTGGGAAATATGTGATCCAAGTTAATTAAAGCTAAAGATGAGTTGAACATACGCTCATCATTTTGTGATTTTTTTTGTTCATGTTATTTAAACTTTAGACACCCTAATTTTATAAAGGGAAAATGAGCTACAGGTCCCAAGTAAGAGATTTTACCATCAAATGGTCCCAAAGATTCAAAAAACTATTAAAAGGTCCAAAACAACCTCAGCAGCCTTCGTCAACAACCTCAACAGCTACTCTTGGGACCTTTTAATAGTTTTTTGAATCTTTGGAACCATTTGATGGTTAAGTCCCTTGCTTGGAACCTGAAACTCATTTTCCCTTTTATAAATGACCCCATTCATCAGGCAAAAGCCTCTGAAATCTCTTATACAGAGGAGTTGAAACTGAGGAAAGAGGTAGAGGAAACACTGGCAAAAACAAAGGAAGAAGTTGGACAGATGAAGATCCAAAGAGATAAAGCAAATGAAGAACTCAGACTTGCCTTAGATCAGAAATCATCACTAGAAAGTCAAATTTCTGTCTCTCTTTCTTCATTCTATCTCTGTCACTAATTAATTTAATGGAGACAGTTAAAAAATCATGCTCTTTTATTGCTTGACCACTGTAGAGGCCAGAGATCAATGTTTTCTGGTTTGGATATAGAGAAGTACTGGTGTGTCTGTAACCCAAAGGACTTGCTATTCCTAAGAATAGCTATATGTTTTTAATTTCATGATGCAATTAATTTTCATTGATGGCAGATATCCACTGGACCTGAATCGCGTCAAGTGGTGCTGCAACGCCTGCACAGCTCAGGAACTTTGCTTTGTGTCAGCATCTCCAAGAAATTCATGCTCGAATATCATCTATGCTTACAGGATTGTTTATTTTTCTAGTGTGAAAATTAGCTGGCTTTTGAAGAGTAAAAGTGGTAGGAAGATGCAGATGATAAGAATATGAATAAAATTGTGACAAGAATGGGCAGTACATTATATGGAATCATTTTTTCTTAAAAGACAAGTTTTCATTCCTTAATTGTTTCTTTAATTTCTCGTTTATTGCACAATGGTGTCATACAATGCATATGGCAAACCTTACCTACTGTGGGACAAGGCTTGTTATTTCTATATTGCGTCTTGTCATAATTTATAATTGGCCCCATCTCTTAAACTCCATGAACTTAGACAAAGGCTGTCTGACCTATCTGTTTGTTCTGTATCAGGTTGACATATTGAGCAAGTTAAGGCATCCCAATGTTATTACATTGATTGGAGCCTGTCCGGACTCCTGGGCTCTTGTATGAGTATTTACCCAACGGAAGCCTTGAGGATAGGCTGAGCTGCAAGGATAACACACCCCCATTATCATGGCAAACTCGAATTCGCATTGCTGCAGAGCTCTGCTCTGCTCTGATCTTTCTTCATTCTAGTAAACCTCACAGCATTGTGCATGGTGACTTAAAACCCTCCAATATTCTCCTTGATGCAAACCTTGCTAGTAAGCTTAGTGATTTTAGAATCAGTCGCCTATTATCTCGTCATGGGAGTTCAAGTAATAATACCACATATGGATTATCCTCTTTAATTTTATAAGTTCTTTCAATGCTCTACACTATGGTAGTTGCTCAGCTGGATTATCGTTCTTGCATTGATGGATTAAGCTTGTGCAATTAATTTTGAGCAGAATGTCACTGGAAATTATTCTGAAGGATTACTTATTTGAGCTTGTGATCATCGTGAGATTTCTCTTCCGCTGCTGCTGGACCCAAGGAGACTTCAATTGCTTGATGCTTCAATGATGACGAAGGGCTGCTGGAATGTTGTGGGAAGACAGTTGTGTTGACAGACAAGTCTCGGCCTATAAAGATAAACAACATAGAAACATTTGGAATATTTGTTGAGACAGTCCTTATTGCCCTTGTACCAAATGTATATTTTAGTCCCATGAACTCATATGTATATTTTAGTCTAGTGAAATCTTAATGAAATATATATTTTTGGTCATGATGTTGATTCATTCAAATTTATTTGATGGTAAAAAATTATACTGTCATTTTTTAGATTTTCGAATGCAAAAAATATCCGTATTTATTTATAAAAAAACTTTTAAACCACATTAACAGTAGATGCAAATTTTCTTGCGGATTTTCCTGCGGATTTTTCCGCAGGTAAATTCGCAGGAAAATAAATTTCTACGAACCTTATACCTGCGAATTAAAATCCGCAGGAAAATCCCCAGGAATAAAGTATTTTTTTTTTGTAGTGACGATTACCTCCATGATGGATATGTTTTATAAGCGTAAATATGTCATTTTTTAGAGGACCCAGATTTGAATGTCTTATGAATTCCGTTTTCTTACAGTTTCTCGTTGCGTTTTTTTCGTTTTCATCGTTTTGGTCTAGATGCATATAATTTCTGACCAGATATACATGAATATATATATATAGACATGCAGAGATAAAACAAAATGAACACAACACAATGATTTATTCAGAAAATCATGCACTCGCATATGAAAAAACGAAAATGAAAACAGACTGTGTTTGTCATGAAATTTCAAAACGAAAATACACAACGTAATTCATGAATTTTGCAAGCATTTTCATGAGTGTACAGTATGAAAATTGCCTCAGGAATAAAGAAATGCTCTGATACCACTGAAGGAATTCGGGCGTACCTCTAGACTGATTGAATAGATTCTTCCACAGATACTCACGCGTGTTGAGGGTCACAAGTCTGGATCCAAAATGCAATACACAGCAAATGCACTATTTAGAGAGGAGATGTTTCACTGAAGGAGGAGAGATCAAATGTTTTTCGCATCGGTTGGTTTCTTTCAGTTTTCCTTATCCTTCTTAAATAAAGGAATTAAAACAAAACTGCCCATAATGAGAAACCGTTCCCACGTAATTTGTTTCAAATTTGAACTTTTGGGAAAATCACCATTGTGTTCCCATAGATTTACCTATTCACGTTGTTGCCCCAAAATAGATTTTTGGGCCTAATCCACCAAGGGTGGATTAGCCCATATTCCAACAGGTTGTTAAAAAGACTTTTCGTTACAAAAGTTTATTTGTTAAAAGTACTTAAAAGTCACTTTGTGGAAGTATGAAATTTTTTGCTTCTTAAAAAATGTGCTATGCTTAAAAAACACTTTGTACTATTGTTAATATAAAAATTTAATAACTAATTTGTGGAAATTTAAAAATCAATTACTTAAGTTATTTATTCCTTATAGATATGTGTTGATCTTTCTAAAACATCTTTTTTAATCGTATGCATTCTAACTACGAAATTCTTTTTCTATTTGCAATCAATAATGTTCATTTCAGAAAAATATAAATTTTGGAGATAATATAGATTGAGATTTTATATTTAAAACCAAAATAATTCTAATAGACATACGTGTGTGCGTGACTAACCTACTACTAATATATTTCTTAATTTCCTCAATAAAAGTCAACTAACTTTTATATTATGAATCAAATGAACACTTGATGAAGTTATTAGAATCAACTCTTTGAGTAACAATCTATCCAATAATTTGATTATTGTTAGCATGCAATAGGGTTGTGAAATCCATGTGCCACCCAGTACAATATGACTTGTTGTGTGTCAAACCTCTACAAGGATCTTTTTCTAACTTGCACTGTGCCAATCTTATTTGTTTAGGATTCCTTCTTGTTGCTATTGTATGGCTATAGATTTAATGACATTCAAATGCTTTTGGAATTCTCCGACCTCTCAATTGTTTTTTAGTTTTTTCAAAGAACATACCAGAAAAATGTGTAGTTTTAATTATTTTCTTAAAAAATAGTCTATAAATATGGATGTATGCATGCATTCTTTCAAGACTGTAATGTACCAAAATGCATCTAATTTTATGTAAAAGCTAATATCCAAAGAAAAAAAAATGTATGTATGCATGCATTCTTTCATTTGACCAATTTGGTTGTGCTTGTGGGCAGTGGCGGAGCCAGGACCCGGTACCAGCGGGGGCATGTTCGTCGTCTAGCTTACCGCAAGCATACGAGTTGCAAGTAGTATAAAAATATCGTTCCCACGAGAACTAACGCATAAGCCAGTTAATCAATGCAATATGTAATTAATTAGGTTGAGTGATTTAATTGAGTAATGTGTCCTAAAGATTTATCAACTTCAATAAAAATGGCAATAAAATGAGCAAGACAAATTGAAATTTTAATTCAAAGATTAGGGATGCCTCGGATTATTTTTTACCATTGCAATTCATGAAACTTAAATACATACAACTCTATTAGTGATTAAATGACATTATATGATTGTCTAAAGTTCAAAAAGCAATTGATTAAGCTTTCTCAAGTTATAACCAAATTAATATCCTCATTTAACATGCACAATCTCTTGCTACAGTTAAAGGAAAATAATCCTTACGCAACAAGCTTAATATGATAATGCTAGATTAGTAACTATATTTCTATGTTACCAACAAACCATCCATTTGATTACTAAACTTCAAGTCTAACATAATTTTATTTAAGTCCTACAACTAAATTAACTCTCTCAAACTTAATTTAATTGGACAAATCACTCTAAGTGGTGGCTAATCAGTTAGAGGCATTAGGCACAAGATGAAATTAACAAGTAATTATCACTAATCACCAAAGAGAGTATTATCAATTCTCAATCCATGCAATGGTTCAAAATAATCCTAATACATATCAATTTAGCCACCCAACATCTCAGAAGCAAGAGTAAGGCATTGAGAAATTAATTCCATGAAAGAGCAACAACACAGGAGATAAAGGTGAGG
>JANTPZ010097943.1:0-12984 GCA_025593235.1 Vachellia pachyceras
TTTTCCCTTAAACGTGTCACCTAGCCTTGTGAGTTAGACTATTATGCCAGCGAGTGGACATGCATGTTATTGGGTTAATTTGAGAACGTAGTAAAGAAGTATTTTTACTTAAGTTGAGGTAAATATACGGAAGAAATTATTTCGTTTTACGGAAAAACATTGTTAAATGTGATTTTAGCTTTATTTAACTCTTTGTCAAATAAATCCATTAATGTCAAATGCCCCCTACACCCATTTTCCTAACTCTAGATATAAATGCCCAACCTAACTCAATTCGGATTAATTGGTTGACTTTGATTAAAGGTAGTTTAAATTGATCAAGGACTTGGCTTTAGTAACGGTGGCTAGTATAGAAAATGAAATAGCATGAATCAAATTTTGAACCTCTGAAAAATACGTCCACATTTAGTACCTTAAGGGCTTATTTGGAAATCAATTATAGAATTTAGGTTTAATTTCAAAACTTAGGTTTTACTTCAAATTCAAAGTTTTGTCCAAGCAAAATTTTTTTCTTAAAAGCTATTTTGGTTACAAAATCTCAGCTTGAAACCTATGTTTTCTCTTTCTTACTTTTTCATTTTTCCTCTTTCCTACTTTTTCTTTCTCTCTCTTTCCTACTTTCCTCTTTCATGCCCACTTTTTTGCCTCGAAATCCATAAAAACTAATAACTTTCCAAACATAAATCACTTTTCAAACCCTAAGTTTTGCATCTGTAAAAGCTATTTTCTAAAATATATTCTTGAAAACCTAGGTTTTACTTCGAAATCTGTAAAATTTATTTTCCACTTCATATCTAAACAAGTTCTAAATAAGATGTCTTTTTCTGACGTTTAAAAAAATAAGATTGCTTTGAAAATAAGATATTTGTGCTTAGCAAATAAATAAAATTGGATTGTTTTGATAATTTTAAGTAAGAAATTTTACAAATGCTCATAGAGGTATTTACAAATTACTTATTAATAAGGTTTTTATATCAATATTGTTAACAATATTTGAATTCACGATCTTATGAATTATGAGTTGACTTTTTTTTATCAATTTAACCAATTTTTATTAACTAAAGCGTTTTCTTAATCATTAACGTTAACCCGTTAGCCTCGTTAAATAAAAAAAATGCTTGCTTACTAAATTTGAACTACACTATACAATTAAATATCCATAAAGCATGCTTGTTGGCATGTAATTGCATACTAATCATGTAAATGTTTTTTTAAACATAGTAAATCTTCTACGGCAACATTTTTCATTAAATGAAATTATTGATATTAAGGTTTAAGAGATTAAAAATAGTCTATAAACTTAAATATTCATATATTCAAACTTGGTGTAATTTTATATCACCAAACTTTATGACCCTTTTAAATATAAAAAAAACTTTACGACCCTTTTAAATATAAAAAATTGCGTAACTTGCAACTTTTTGAATACGAACTGCTTTCGAATTGGAGTTGTTGACAGCCAGCTCTTCAAAGCTGTATACATGTTAATTGACGTGTTGCTAATGAAATTAATCAAATAGTCAAGGAAGAAACTCCTTCCATGTGGGTCATTTATATGTAAATATTAAAACCACATGATTTAATTTTCTCTAATTGGCAACATGAAATTTTTCAACAAAGTCAACGCATTACGTCCGTCTAAAAGGGCCTTCCATGTAGTGACCAAAAATAGATTATCTAACAAAAAATTGCATAATTTTTGGCCAAAAAAATTTGCATAATCAATAACTCAATACGGAAAACACATAGACACATATTTAAATAAAATTATTTTAAAATATTGTCAAAAAAATTTTCCTCTACAATTCAATCAGCACCAATATATATTATATATAAACCTCATATATACATATTATTATGAAAATAAAGGTTCACTTCGCATAAATCGCCCGAAAAATATGAATTTATATGACAACCAAATAAAGAAGTGGAAATCCGCGGATTGATTCGATTAACAGAAATAATAATCTGCCACATGTGATTAAAATAGGAATTAAGTCCTTGTCCAAGCTTTTTTAAGGTATAGATCCCGGATATCCACCGCCAGCAGTAGTGACTAATCACAGTCGCTCATTGTGGGTACCTCGAAGGGTGGGATAGTTGACCGTGGATTTTAAAGGAGCTGCATGTCCAAGGCAAAATTCGAACCCCTGACCTTGTCCAAGCTTTTCGATCACAAAGAAAACCTTATCATATCGCAACTAAATATTATTTTACTAGAAGTAACCTTTCTCGAAGCGTCATTAAGTACTAAATAAAAATACTTCTTGTAACAAAAACTTAAAACTTGATTTATCACATCACGAAAAATTAACCCATTCTTTTATATTTAATCTTCATCGATTATATGTACATATATTTAAATTTAGCTTCAAGGCTGAAAAATTGAAAAACGAACATGTAATTACATGATGAAAATATCAAGAGAAAATCACATTATTCAAGTGACCGAGCATGACATAATTGATAAATTAACATGAAAGAATTTTTACATTTTAAATTAGTGTCGTGATGAATGAACAACTTTTTAATATCAAACCAAACAATTCAATAGTAATCATTTCAAATTTTTAGTAATTTAATGGAATACAGTATAGTTGTAGTTTTTTAAGTGTTGAGAGTTGGATAATAAATTAGTAAGAAATAAAAAATTTAGATATACTTAAATATAATTTTTCTCAAAAGTCTTATATTCTAACCCAAAAAGAATATTAGACTAAATCCAAAAGATTAGTTGTTCATACGACAAAGTCGGAAACATAAGGTTCTCCAGCTAGGCAGCGTAACATAGGAATTATGTGAATAACAATTCAATTTACAATAATATTACACTTAATAATATATCTGACTAAATGATCTTTTAGAAACAACAACACGAAAACAAAAAAATTGAATAAAAGACAGGAAAAAATTGCTGAAAATTCTCCATTACAAAATTTATTGCCTGAAAACACCTTAAATTTTTTAAGGACCTCATAATAATTTACCTTCAGCAAGTAGAAACCAGAAACGTTTGCACATGGCTAATAATATATTGTAGATAAGGTCCATTTGGGAATGCGGTAGAAAAATACTTTTACATAAGTCGAGGTAAATATGTGGAGGAGATTATTTCGTTTTAAGGAAAAACACTGCTGAACGTGCTTATGGGGAGTAAATAAGCTTTTCCAAATAAGCACAATATAAAAGAAGTTGCATTTACCAAAAACCAGTTATATTTATTCAAACACGCAAAATGCTTGTTTGGGAACTTCATTCTCCCAATGGTACACATAAGTCGAAACAAAACCATATCAAAAACTGTAAACCAATCTCAAAATCCATAAAAACCATCTGAAAATACATTAAACTACTCTTTCTCTCAACGGAGTTCCCAAACACACAGTATGATCGTTGAAACAAGGAAAAAAGAGCTTGATAATGATACAGTAACGTAAAAATAGAGCATTACACAATTATCAAAGAAAGACAGTGATGTATGTAAGCCAAAACAAAACTATCTCAAAATCCGTAAAAACCATTTTAAAATCTATAAAAACCATTTTAAAATCCGTAAACTCATTTCTCCCGACGAAACTCCCAAACACACACAAAGTCTATGTAGCTTTGTGCAATAATTTTTGTAATGAAATATCTTTGAGCAATTTTCCTACTGAGTGATTAAATACATGTATAGCTAAGGATATAATGCATACATTTGAAGAAGCGTCATACCTATAATACCCATTCAACACGTCTTCCCTTACTCCTTAGGCACCTCTCAACAATAAATTTTAAGGAATGGGGCATCTTTTAGCAATTTTCCCAAATGAATATAGAAGAAAATGAAAACCGAGTGATATATGTGTTTTGTATATGCGTGTGTATGTATGTGTATATAAATGTGTTATGTGGTGATTCATGTTTAATCTGAAATTTAGCGATCGATGGATGTCGACTTCATCATCAACTTGCCCAGCGGCTTCTTCCTTCTGTGTTCTATCTTGTTCTTCATAACCTTACTGGAACTGATATTAAGAAGCTTGAGAAATGGCAGCAGAGATCAGAAAAGGCTACCACCTGGGCCATCTAGGCTTCCGATTGTAGGAAGCATCCACCACCTGGGCGGTTCGTCCCACCTCCACCGGCGGCTGAGGGAGCTGTCCGAGAAATATGGGCCGTTGATGCATGTTCAGCTGGGAGGGATATCAGCGGTGGTGGTTTCATCTGCAGAAGTTGCAGAGGAAGTTTTGAAGACGAAGGATCATATATTTGGTCAAAGGCCTTACCTTGCTGGTTCTGATGTTGTGTTTTATGGTTCCTCTAATATTGTCTTGTCTCCTACTGGTGATTATTGGAAGCTCCTCAGAAAGATTTTCTCTCTTCATCTGGTAATCAACATTCCAACTTCATTCCAATCATTTCAGTTATTCTTTTCGTTTTTTTCTTTTGTATAATTGACTTGCATAGAAAGAAGGTTTAGACAAACAAGGAATTGGAATATAGAACTAATTCTCTCTTTTTGCAAGGTGTAGAATTAAAATTAAGAAAAATTAATCCTTTTGTCTTTCTTTAGTTTTAATTCAGTTATACATAATTCAACTTTAAACTTTAACTTTGTGTATAATTCCATTGTTTATTTGATTTTAACTCGATCATAACTTAATCAAATGCAATTAATTCAGCAGTGTCCAATATCGGATAATTACGTTTTTAAAAAATGGAAGTTTAGATCATTGCGATGGTTTATTCATGAACTCTTACAAGAATTCGATAGGTTTTTCGTGGTTATTTTCATCCACAACTTCACTTGCACACAAGTATATTGATTTCAATTTTATAAAAAAATCGCTAACTAGTTATAAAACTAAAAATACATTAAAAGGTTGGTAGTTCGAGATAAATGAAATTACTAACATCTATCATCCCATCACTTCTATCATTTTCTTGCTTTAACTACGCTTATTTTTTTTAAACCAAGTTACAGAAAAATAATTAAGACATAAACACAAAACACCCAACTTTTCTTAAGAAAAAAAAATTAATACTTTTATCCTTAAGTTTTGATTCAGCTGAAAACCAGTCCCTCAACTTTAATCCAAAAAAACAAAAAAAAAATTATGATTCAGTGTTGTTGTTGTTGTTGTTGTAATTACAGTTCAGTGCGGCGCGAGTGAGATCGTTCCGATCAATAAGGGAAGAAGAAGTGTTGATTTTGGTGAAACATTTACGCGGAGAAGCTGGCTCCGAGGTGAACCTCACCGAGAAAATTTTCGCGACGGCGTGTAGGATCGCAACAAGGTCAGCTTTCGGCGACAAGCACAAGGGCCAAGTAGGATCCATTATCCGGCTCTGTGATATGATTCTCAAGTCACCACATGGCATCTCCGATTTGTTCCCTTCTCAGAAGTGGCTTCTGGTGGTCACCGGAGCCGGGCGTGGGCATGTGGGGCTTCGTCGGAAAATTGACGACCTTTTGGAGAACATCATCGCCGATCACCACGTTGGTGATGATATTGACGGAGAAGAGGAATGTTTGCTCTCTGCTCTTTTGAATTTGGAACATCATGGTGATTTGACAATGGACAACGTTAAAGCTGCGATGTTGGTTGGTACCTTTCTTTTGACCATTATTGGTATACCTAATGGAATAAGTGTGTTTCTGGATTTTGTTTTTGTTTAACTGAACTTCATGGGCATGCATTTCCAACAAGTTAACCCTAATTGAACTTTGGAAAATATATATATGGGTTATATTAATTTTTGTTTAACAAGTGTTCATAAATACAGGGACGTATTTGGCACTAGAACTCTTTGATACTCTATGTGTTGTCTCCATTTTTATATATATATACACGCACCTTATATGAAATATTTAATTTTATTTTCTCAATCAGGAGAAGAGAGAGTGTCATTTTAAAATAATTGAAATCTCTAACTACCTTTTATTTTATAAATTGTACAGGACGTAATACTTGCTGGATTCGATTCAACAGCTAGATCAGTAGAATGGGCTATGGCAGAAATGATGAGAAAACCAGACATACTGAGAAAAGCACAAGAGGAAGTGAGACAAATGTGGAGAATCAAAGGACGCATCAATAATGAAACAGATTTGGAAGAACTAAAATATCTGAAAGCTATCTTCAAAGAAACTTTAAGACTACACCCTCCTTCTCCTCTATTGGCACCAAGAGAATGCACACAGACTTGTGAAATCAATGGCTACACAATACCAAAGAGAACTCAAGTGTTTGTGAATGTTTGGGCCATTACAAGAGACCCTCAATACTGGAGTACGTCACCATCATCGTCTTCATCATCTGAAGCAGAAGAGTTTGTTCCCGAAAGATTCATGAATAGTTTTATGGATTATAAAGGCTCCAACTTTGAGTTCATTACGTTTGGTGCAGGAAAGAGAGGGTGTCCTGGCATATTGTTTGGTTCTGCCATTGCAGAGATTCTTCTGGCAAACTTACTGTGTTATTTTGACTGGAAACTTCCTTCTGGGATCACTCCAGAAACTCTAGACATGACTGAACTTATGGATGCAACATTGAAAAAGAAAAATAATCTCATCCTAGTTCCCTCTCCTCGTAGTAATCTTGTGTGTACATTGCTGAGTAACCTTGGAGGGCTTTGAGAAGTTGGTTAGTCTTACATGGTTGTATATGATTATGATATTTGTTTTTTTATATGTTAAGTTTGAATGAATTGAATTCTATATTGGAGTAGGAATAGGTCAGGCCCTTGTTAGATGGCATACGACCTGACCTGTTTAGGGTTTAGCTTGGCCTTGCTGATTTATTAAATAGGCCATGCTAAGGCCTATTTAAAGACCTAATTATATAAATAGGATAGACCTATTTTTTTGAAGCATGGCATGTAAACCTTCAGGCTGGTCTGTTTATATATAAAATAAATATAATTATTTCTATATGATGCAAATAACACATTTTGTATTTTTTAATCCTAATTGTTATATTAAATACTTACCTCCAATAAATATAGTAGGTTTAAAGCTTACCTTGAGGTTTTTTTAAATGTGTACAATAGTAGGCTTAAAGCTAAGAGGTCTACATTATATATGTATACATTTAAAAAGGCTTCAGGCCTTATCAGGCCTTTGAAAGGCTTACGCCTGAGTCTAAAAAAGTCTGTATCCAGACTCAATATTTTAGATTTAATTAACATGAATTTTCCTATATTAACCAGTTGAAACTTGAAAAGAAATGAAAAGTAACATTAAGATTGAAGCTTAATTTGATGTTTGAAGGTTCCAAAATCAGTCTTAATCAGTTGCCTGAAGATCATGCCCTAGAGCTTCATCATTCCCCTTCGATTTCCCTCTCTCTCTTTTTGTCAAACTAAAATTAAAGTGCTTGACTTCGGAGATTCACAAATCATTATTCCCTAGACCTTCCAAAAATTATTAACTAGTGATTTATTGAAAGATTGAGTTGTCTACTTTCTAGTGAAAAAGGAATCATCACTAAAAATAATACCATTTGTTATGGGAAAAGTAATACTATTAATTTCTAGGACAGATCATAAAAACCCAAATATGATAAAAAAAGAATTATTTTCAAGCCATTCATGGGGAATCATGAACTTCCTAAAACAATTCTTAATCATGTGAGATTGTTGCATTCATCCTTAAATAATATGAGATCAATTGTGTGCCTTCCTTCCAGCTTTATTAATTATAATATGTATATAATATACAGATACATATTATTATGGAAATAATTAAATGTCGTAATTCGAAAGTGATCACCCCTGAAAAAGTGAATTTAAATTTAATTTGGTCAACTTTTTGGCCGGCAATGAAGCTGAAATCTTTGGATTGATTTCATTTAAAGAACAAAAATAATGGTGTGCCACAAGTGATTAAAATATTAATTCAGTCCCTCATCCCCACTAATATGACCAATCACAAAGAAACTGGTGAAAGCTATTCTTTTCCATCCATGCACACAAATGTTGTGTTCGTATGGAACGTTATAGAAAAATACTTTTACGTAAATCAAGATAAATATGTGAAGGAGATTATCTCAATTTACGAAAAATACTGCTGACCATACTTTTGAAAAGTAAATAAACTTTTTCAAACAAGCACAAGTTCACAACAACCAGATATACACACACTTATCAGTTCGATTTTGTCCCTTGTTTGAAACTGGTAAGATGTTTGAGAAGCAGAAAACCAAAGGTGTTACCACCAGGGCCATGGAGGCTTCTGATTATAGGAAGCGTCCACCACCTACTCCTTGGCGGTGGCTGCTCCTTACTCCACCGGCGATTGAGAAAATTGTCGGACAAATAGGGCCGTTGATGCACCTTCATTCATCTGGGAGAAAAAAGGGCCACAGATTTATCAAATGAATTCTGCATAATCCGACTCTTCTGCCAAGTTAAAAATAGGATGAATGGGACCATTTTGAAGGTGCAGTGACTTCTGAAGCGATCGATTAGAACTACGGGTGACCGACCATTCCTGAAATCAGCAACCAAAGCTCGAGTGAATTCTGCAGGCACAACGCAAAATATCTATTAGTACTTATTTCTTCTGCATGTCGAAAACTTCATCATGATTCGTTACCTTTGATCTTTCCGAGTAGCTCGATTTGCGAGCTGCACCTTTCTCTCTTTCCCTCCATTTTTCGTTTCTCTAACAGAGGGGAAAGACGCGCTGTTTTGTATTATTCTGCGCACTTTTTAAAAGTTTATTATAGACCAAGATGAATGAATATTTAAATTATTATTTAAAAAAGATATGCATATTTAATGTTTTAGAGTAATGGTATTTGAATGATATGATACTGTGATATTTAGGAGCGGACTTATATAGTGTTCAGCGGGTTTAGTTACACCCCATACTTTCAGAAAATTAAGTATATATTAGTACTATATAATTTATTTTACACTCATTCATTTGCTAATTTTCATTAAATTTTTGCTCAGATTCTTTTCAATAGATATTAAGAATAAATCACACTTATCTTATTAAAAAATAATTTACACCCACTAAGTTAGGATCATGTGTCCGCCACCGGTGATATCTAAATGCAATCCAAACTGGGCTCATTGTCCTGACTCTATATATAAATGTCAAAAAAAATGAAATGTAACCCAACCTAACTCAATTAGGATTAAATGTAGTTTAAATTGATTTAAGAACTTGGCTTTTACTAACGGTGGTAGGTATAGAAAATGGGATATATGTGATTTGAGTATCTACTAAAAGTTATATCCATATTTGATGCTTTGAATAATATCATTTTTAAAAGGAATATACCCGTGTTTAGAAAAAAAACTTGGATGTTTCTATAATTCTAAGTAATAAATTTTGCAAATGAGAGAATTTCCAATAATTTTTTCTAATAATGATAGACGGATAACTTACAAACAAAGTATAAGAAAGTAATCTAACTACAAATCTAATTATAATTCAAATTTTAATTCACTATATTACAAAAAACTAGTACTTTTTTTATACTCCACCCTTATTGGTAGTCACGAACTTTCAAGAGGCTATCTTTTTAAAAAGTGTAATATAGAAATCAATGAGTTTGAATCTAACGAACAGAATTTTTGGGTTCTCTAACAAAAAAGAGGGTAAAGACGACGCGCTATAATTGAGTTTTAAAATATTTAATCTATTGATGTTGGTTTCCGTTGATGAAGTAATGAACACTAATTGAACTATTTGTCCTTAATGACAAACAAAGTATTCTACTTTTTTAATAATACATTGATATTGACGATATTCATGAATTTACCACTAATTATGCTTTTAACATATAAAATTTGAGTTACTATTTTATGGGATGTTGGTGACTTGTTGCTGATTTGCTTTGTATTATTATATTGTTATGGGCTTCATTAGACAAATTATGATATCAATTTCTCCTAATTTGTTGTGATGCATTTTATGTATTGGGTAATTCAATTACCATTTTTAGGTGCAAATATCTTTTCACTAAAGGTGATTTTGTCTTATGTATACCATTGAACATTAGATATATACATTTCATTTAGTCCGAAGTCAAACTTTCGTTCACTATATATTATCAGAAATTAGCATTTTCTTTTTACTCAACCCTTATTGGTGATCACCAACCTTTAGGATGTTACCATTTTAAAAAGTGTAGTATAGAAACCAATAATTTTAAATATAATATAATGGAATGGATTAACTCTTTACAATATGATAAACTAATATTTAAATTATTACCTGAGATAGTTACCCAAATTTAATGTTTCACAGTGATAGCCTTTGAAGATTGTGATACAAGTGTGATATCTAAATGTAAATCGGAAGTCAAATACTAATTTTTCTATCAATATTTAATTTTGGCCTTACACGTGTCGCGTGGGCTTGTAGTGGACGTGCTTGTTATTAATGTCTGTGGGCCCACTAGGCCCATTGTCCTGACTCTAGATATAAATGCCCCAAAAAAAATTGAAATGCAGCCCAACCTAACTCAATTAGGATTAAATGTAGTTTAAACTTTAAATTGATTTAAGAACTTGGCTTTTACTAACGGTGGTTGGTATAGAAAATGGGATATATGTGATTTGAATCTACGGAGTCCGTTTGGAAACACGGTGGATAAGTACTTTTACGTAAGTCGATTATAAAAAAACACTGGTAAACATACTTTTAGTTTTTCTAACTGAAATGCTTAACAAATTTGTTATATCCATATTTAGTGCTTTGAATAAGATTATTTTTAGAAGGAATACACCGATGCTTAGGAAAAAAACTTGGATTTCACTAACAAAGAGGGGAAAGGCGCTATTCTGTATTATTCGGCACACCTTTTTTTTTCTTCCCATAATTGAGTTTTAAAATATTTAATCTATTGATATTATTTTCGGTTGATGAAGTAATGAATACTAATTGAATTATTTGTCCTTAAAGACAAACAAAGTACTCTACTTTTTAATAATACATTGATATTGACGACGATATTCATGAATTTGTATTATACCACTGATTATACTTTTAACATATAAAATTTGAATTACTATATTATGGGATGTTGGTGACTTGTTGCTGATTGGCTTTGTATTATATTGTTATGGGCTTAATTAGAAAAATTATTATATTGTAAAATATACTTTTTACAATGAAGTCTGATTCAAACTCCCAATTTTGGATTCAATCTATTAAATTCCAAAATCGTAAGATAAAAGAGTAAAAGTTAATTTAAGTCCTTTAAATCCACTTCTCTATTTATTTAAAAACCAACTCATCAAAATTTTTCCTCATCCCCTCCCCTCCAAATCAAGCACCAAATTAAACAGCCCACAAAAATCTCTTATACAATTCAAATAAACAAAAAAATAACCATTAATTATATGCATGTTTTGCCCATTTGCAAGAAAAATTAAGAAATTTTAGTTTCTTGTGAGTATTTATAATTTAAAGTTATGCGATATCATCAATTTTAAATCCTTAAATATTTGTTTCCCCTTATACAAGTTTTTCTTTAGGAAAACTACCCAGAGATCCTAAACAATAGAATTAACCACAAAATGGTTCTAAAGATTCACAAAATTACCTTAAGGTCCCAGGAGTAGCTGCTCAGGTTGTCACTCACAACTAGCCTTCATTAACAACCTTAGCAGCTACTCCTGGAACCTTATGGTAATTTTGTAAATCTTTAAAATCATTTTGTGGTTAATTCTGTTACTTGAGATCTCTGAGTAATTTTCCTTTTTTCTTTTGGGTGTATTGCGTAGGATGATATACCCAACGTAGTATGAATTTATCATGACAGCATATTATTATGGTGACTGTATAAATTTAATTATTTTAATATTGATATTGATGAGAAGAGGTGAAAGCTGTGTTATTGAATTATTAAACCCAAAAGGTTAACTTTATAAATTTAATTATTTTTATATTGATATTGATGAGAAGAGGTGAAAGCTGTCATTGACTTGTTAAACCCAAAAGGTTAATTAATTATTAATTAAACAATGAAGAAACATCAAAGATTTCTACACGAAATCGAGAAACATGGAATTGTATCAATAGTAAAAAACAACAAAATAACAGCCACGGCAAGAAACTAAAATAAAATATAACAAGATAAGAGGATAGAGTGCTTCTCAAGAATATACTCCCCAAACCATTCCAGATCGTCACATAAAATGAACTAAAGATTAAAATTAGTTAAAAACAATAAATGTGTAGAAGATATAACTTTTTTCAAACATACTCTTATCGAAAAAGATAATTTGTCGATTTGGGAACGTGGTAGAGAAGTACTTTTATGCAAGTTGAGGTAAATATGTGGAAGAGATTATTTCGTTTTACTGAAAAATATTGTTGAACGTGTTTTTGATGAGTAAATAAGTTTTTTCAATTAAGTATAATATAATTAGTTGAACGTAGAAATGAAAAAAGTGGTTGAATTTTTAGGCAAAGGAAAATTATTGCTCATATATAAACCAAGCTTATGAGAGAATGTTACCTATGAATACAATGATTATATATATAAGAATGTTGCTTGTGAATACAATAGGATAAGGAATAATATATATTTATATCGTACATAGATAAGCACACATATATCTGTCATGTCTTTGAAGACCAATCACTGCATATTTTGGCGATGGATTTCACCTTGTTCTCCTCCTCCTTGCCCATGCTTCTCATTAGTTCAATCTTGTTCCTCGTAACTTGTCTGAAACTGGTAAGAAGCTTCAGAAGCCGCAGCGTCAAAGGGAAGCTACCACCAGGGCCATGGAGACTTCCGATCATAGGAAGCATCCACCACATCGGCCGCCGTCTTCCCCACCGGCGGCTGAGGGAACTGTCGGAGAAATACGGGTCGGTGATGCTGCTGCAACTTGGAGAAATGTCGACGGTGGTGGTTTCTTCTGCAGAAGCTGCCAAAGAAGTGTTGAAGACGAAGGATCATATATTTGGCCAAAGGCCTTTTGTTTCAGGTTCCGATATTTATTTCTATGGCCCCTCTAATGTCGTCC
>JANTPZ010097944.1:0-25795 GCA_025593235.1 Vachellia pachyceras
TTTCAAAACTGGAGTGGACCATTTTTGCTTACACACGGGAGGAAAAGCTGTGATAGATGGGATCGGAATGAGCTTGGATCTGACTGAGTACGATCTGGAGCCGGCGAGGATGACCCTACACCGTTACGGGAACACTTCTGCAAGCAGTATGTGGTACGTGTTAGGGTACATGGAGGCGAAGAAGAGGTTGAAGAAAGGTGATACAGTGTTCATGATAAGTTTTGGTGCAGGCTTTAAATGTAACAGCTGTTTGTGGGAGGTAATGAGAGATCTGGGAAGTGGGAACGTTTGGGACGATTGTATTGATGACTATCCACCAGAGTCTCTGGCCAATCCATTCATGGAGAAGTATAGTTGGATCAATGATCTCACCGTGGAGGATCTACCCAACGTGCAAGTCCCAGATTTTCTCAAGTAGTAATTAAATTATTGATCGTTCGTTGCTGGTGATGGGATATGCTTCAATTAATTTTTTTTTGCCGAAAAAAAATGTTTTGCATATTTTTCTCTCTGCACACTCTACTGATCGATTACACTCCCTTATTGTTCAACCCTTCAAGGGTTCATTGCCCAATAAGATGTGCTACTTCTAATTACACTCACCATTGAAGAAGTATGCCAATGATGAAAGGGTATTTTCTGGTCCCGGCTAGTTCCTTCTTCTTTCTTCCCTTATTGATTTGTTATGGTTAACATAGTTTAATAGAATTTCTTTTCTATCTGCTAAAAAAGTGTAAAAGAGAAAATTAAGAAAAAAATGTTGTACTTTCAGCCTTTTAATCAATCATATATGTATGAATTTCCTATCAATTGATGGGGTTTTATATTTTTCCTGGTATGTTTGTATAAAATGTTTTCTTCTCATGGATTTCGTTTCCCCATTTTTTCATCAATCTTCATTGCAGGAAATTGTTTCCTGTTTGTGCAGTCAGTTCAAGTTTCCATTGCAAAGTTGGGACTTCTTTATATGCCTCCTCCTACCACATGTTACTAATTTATTGCATTGTTATGAGGCTGCCGAACTAGATAAATAGCAGTGATTGCAACTTTTCTGAGAATTGAACGTCACTTAGAAAAGCTGGACTCTACAGTACGAATAGTCAATTCATGTAATATACGTTGGCAGAAATTTTCTTGAAGCTAGATACACATGACTTTCTTTTTTTCTTCTCTTTTGCCACCAGAACCAACCAGCTAGATAGGAGGAACTTTAAAGGTAATGAAAGTCATCAAGAGATATTCGTTCTGTAAAGTTGAATATTAGGAGAAAATAAGTTTTAATTTATTTAGCTTGCTAACTTAAGAAAGCAGGTATTTGAGATCAGACCATTAGTGTAGTGATTTGGGTTATAGAAAACCAGACAAGAAGTCTGAGGTTGCTGGTTAATATATTCCTAGACTGGCTTAGAACTCTAAATATGATTAAACGCAATAAATATGGTGAAAGGTTACCAAACGTTCATGTGGCGATGGAGCCCGCGGACAGTTCAGCTGCAACAGATACAACAGCCCCGCATTGAATAATTTTGAAGGTCATATATGGCTGGACACACAATACACAGTACACACATAAAATTAATCTAGTAATATCATATAAAGGTCTTCTCTCAGCAACTACACTTTTAGCAAACTCGTCACATGTTTCTGTCAATGGTCTATTTAAACTCTTAAATCACCCTTTAACTGCTCACATTTCTTGGTCCTCCTTTATTTAATGCCTTTACGCCCTTTTATTTGAACACAAAAGGACAACATATGATATTGATGAGAAGTTCCTAACCAATCTGATTTATATCTTAATTTTAGTTACTTGCATTGATTTCAAGACAATTTAGATCAAACAATTTTCTTTACTCAATCTGTCTCTTTTTTGCTATATATTCGGTTTCGGTGTGAGAGATCAACTTGGGAGCCAATTAGACTGATGATGAACACTATTTAATAAGTCGCTTTATTTAGAATGATTTTTTAAACCATAATAATTAATGTTTATACATCAATGTTGTGTATGCCATTCATGCTTAAATGTGATTTTTTACATACTCCAAAACCTCATTAATAAATAATACGGATAAGAATGATAATAATGTACAGTATAATATATACTGGGCTTGTTTGGAACAACGTTTCTAAAAGCCAAACGCTCGTTCAACAGTGTTTTTCTGCAAAACGAGATAATCTCTTTCATATATTTACCTCAACTCATGTAAAAGTATTTCTCTATCGCGTTCCCAAACGGTCACACTAGATGGGTTGAACTGCTTTTTCTTGATTATAATGAGGTGATTGTCATAGGAATAAGGAAAACATTCATAACTCGGTTAAAATATAATAATTATTTAGTTTTATTCCTATTCAATACGCACACCTTACGAGATGCATGAGAAAAAAGTAATATCACACAGAACCGTAAATTAAAAGTAAATTCAAATCATACATTCATTTAACAATCGATTAAGGTGACTTGTATCAGTGACAAAAACACTCTCCCTACCCTATAAATTGACAGGATGAAATGGGTACAGACTAAAATAGCTTGTGTGCAGTAGCTTTAGGTTAAGATTATTGAATGTTGGTAATAAATATTAGCAACGAATCACTATTATATATGCTGCTATAAGGGAGTGAGGTGAGGAGTGCAGTGGCTTGAAGGAGTTGCAAAGGCAAAAAGGGGGAAGCATGGCAGGGCAACATTTATGGTCGTCTGTTGGCGATGTGGCCAGAAGACACAAAATGTGTTTGTGAAGTAATTTATTTACTCATTTATGGGTCGTCTGTTGGATGCCTTCCCCTTCCCATTGCTTCTTCCTCTTCCTCATGATATTAAATACTTGGCCGAGTCTCTTGGCGCTGCAGCCTGCATGTGATCATCCTCTGCACACTATGACTAGTACCAACCCACCACCCAACCTCCCGCGAGGGATCCACCTGGTTCAAATCTAGATTATTCTGGATTTTCGATTTAGGATACCAGATTATTTAAAAAAAACCAGTACCAACCCCTTTCTTTTCTTCTTTTTCTTTTTAATTTCCAGCCAGTGAGATATATACCCATGTTGAAAACGCCTATCGAATACATCGGTGTGTGTATATACCATGA
Source organism: Vachellia pachyceras (assembly GCA_025593235.1). Lineage (NCBI taxonomy): Eukaryota > Viridiplantae > Streptophyta > Magnoliopsida > Fabales > Fabaceae > Vachellia > Vachellia pachyceras. The sequence continues at coordinate 3,101 of JANTPZ010097944.1, forward strand.
TAAATTGTAAATTCAACAAGTTTCTGCTTGAACTGAAGTGACTCTTTAATGTTCATTTGACACGTTTCAAAATACACACTCACACACGTGCTGCTTATTACTTGAATTCCAAAAATTAAGCAATATGATAAACATATTAATTTATTTGGCAATTTTTGTTTTTGCATGTTACAAGTTACAACCGTAAACATCCTTCGTGGGCTGTGGCACCTGGCATCAATCACATCCTCACAACTCAAGAAAAGGACAGGGAACGTGGCCTGCCCACCAAGTACATCTTATATGAAATATTAATAAATTAATCAATAGCTCGGATAGCAGAAGAGTAGAAATAGAAGCGATTCTTTGTTTTTTCCCGAGTGTCCGTGGGGACATTTCTTGCCTTTTTATCTATTAAGCCATGCCCCTTATTTTAGAATGGGCTTGTTTGGGGAGGTCGTTTGCCTCCCAAAATCCATTCCTATATTTATTGAGATAAAATTTCTCTCACATATTTACTTCGAAATCTGTGATTGTTCTCTCAATAGACTTCTCAAACAAGTCCAGTAAAGGTATAATAGCGGACAAATCTCCCCTATCATTATATTAACTGTAGAATGTAATTTGTTCAATTTTAAAATTTGTGAAAATCCCTTTGCATGCTAAAGAAACTCAGCTTATAAAGTGTCAGTTATAAATTGACAATTTTACATCTATGTATAAGCTTATCTGCATATGATGGAACCTTAGAAATCTCAATTGCATATCATGTCTCATTCTATAATTACTTCAATAATAAGGAATTTATCCCAATTTTTCTTATAATAGACTTGCAACATCCCGTGTTGAGTGAAACTTTGAAACAAAATGTCAACCATAGCATTTAATTTTGAAAAAAATTATAAAGGTCTATTTTTATTTTAAAAGTTTTTACGAAGAAGTAGTGTTCCTTTAAAATATTTTGCATGAATAATATTCTCCAGAAAATTTAAACACAACAATGTTAACTAATGTTAAATTTAATTGCATTCCATGTGCCACTCCAATGCACCTATCTCCCCGTGTTCCCGAGGGGCATGCTTAGGTACTATTGGAGTACGAACTCAATGAACTCTGACCAATAAAAACATTCCACAATCAATGATTTTGATCCACATGTCGTCCCACTCATTCCTACCGATTCATTGTTTTTAAAAATTAAAAATGTCAAATTTTTGTTATTTTCATTTCTATCCCTCCTCTCTCTCTCTATAACCCTCCCTCCTTTCAGCAAATGGAATAATATGCATCATCCTTTTAATACAAGTTAAAGCTTTTGGAGTGGATCCCTTTGGTTGTCAACTTTTGCTCGAGGAAAGATATTTATGTTATCCTCTTTTTTCTATTAGGAAACTTTAGAATCCACACGTCTATGTCAAAATTCGAAGCAGTCATGGCCATGGTCATGGCTACTTTCTCTACTAATTACTCACCTTCTCTAGCTGCGAGAAGGCCTTCTTTGGGTTTCACATGTATGCGAGAAGGGAGAAGAATGGTAAGGGGTTTGTTGATTAAGGTATTTGTAGCAATGTTGATTAAGGCTAATTACTCACCTTCTCTAGCAATGTTCGGATGAGAATTCATATTAAATTCAGAATTTGTAAGGTATCCATGTTTCATGCAATATCGTACTTGGCCTCCTCATGAAAATCGGGCTTAACAAGAAAAAATCAAAAAAGTGAGAATTGACTTTTCTTTTTTACTTTGGATGTAATTTTTTTGCCCACGCTTTGAATCTAATTTCTTTTATACAACAATTTTAGGAAAATGGTTGGGTTCACTTACGATTCAAAAGCAGTGCACCTAACTCATGATCCATTAGGGCCTGTTTATGTAGACACTGGAGAAAGCCAAGCAATCTCTCTAAACTAGCCATATAGGTAAGTCAATCAAATTTCATTAAATTGTGGTGATACTTTCTCAAACGCCACGACTAGAGTTACAACAAAGTGACATTTTCAAGGATCAAATCCTCTCCCTTTATGTGAGAGAATTAGCCCAACCCCTTTAACAGTTGAACCCATCAATGATAACCTTTAGAATTGTGTCTCATGGCCCAAAAAAAAAAAACATTGGCAATTGTGTCCAAAGGAAGTGAACCAAAGGTTTGTCAGCCCTTAGTAGTATTTTTGCGGAACTTCATGTGTTATGGATGATAGGCATGAACTAATAAACAAGTGGGCCTAAAGTTTCCTTCTACCGGCCCAGCGATAGTTTCACTTGACTTCCGTAGTTCAATGGAGTCGCATACATAGATTTCTTGTGCTGCGAGAAAGAAATAAATCGAACAGATCTTTTCCGGCGAGTCGAGAAGCAGCATTGGATTGAAGGCTCGGGAAAGCGAAAGCGAAAGCTCTAATAACCAAAATTTGTGCGCACGATCATGGATGATGAATTGCTTGAGTTGCAAAGACAATTCGAGTTCGCACAGCAAGCAAAATCGAATATTCGATTATCGGAGAGAAACGTTGTTGAATTGGTTCAGAAATTGCAGGAGCTTCATATTATTGATTTCGACCTTCTTCACACCGTCTCTGGCAAAGAGTACATAACTCCCGTACGCTTTCTTACTTCACACAGTCACTTTTCCTCCAAGGAATTTGTTGTGAGGAATCTAATGAACGGAGTTTTTTTTTCTTATCTTCCTTAATTAACTCAGTTTTAGTGATATTCGATTCGTGGAAAAATGAAATGCTATGCAATTGAGAGCACTTCATGCGCTACGCCTTTAGGTTTGCCTGTTCGCAATTAAGTTTTAACCTCTCGGTGGATGATCATTTCCCCCTTGAATTTCATATATTGTGCGATGATTATTTCTAGTTATTCCAAGTTTTAATATGATCGTTCATACTATTAGGAGCAACTGAGGAACGAGATGGTGGCTGAAATTAAGAAGCTAGGGCGTGTTTCTCTGATTGATCTAGCTGATGCTACTGGAGTCGATCTATACCATGTTGAGAAGCAGGCTCTACAAGTTATAAAAGATCGTCCGGAGATGATGTTAGTTCAAGGGGAAATTATGTCAGAATCCTATTGGGATTCGATAGCTGAAGATATTAATGAGAGGCTTCAGGAATGTAGTCAGATTGCACTTACGGAACTTGCTGCACAGTTAAATGTTGGTCTAGAATTGGTTGCCTCTATGTTGGAGCCTCGTCTTGGAACGATGGTGAGTTGGTGATTGTTTCTCCTCTTCGGTTCAACTCTTTAATGACCGTAATGATGTTCAGATCTTATTTGATGCCAAATATAGGTGAAGGGCAGGCTTGAAGGTGGGCAGTTGTATACTCCTGCATATGTAGCTCGTGTTGGTGCCATGGTTCGAGGAGCTGCCAGGGGCATCACTGTTCCAACAAATTTGTCGTTGTTATGGAGCTTGTTACAGCAATTACTGCAAGAAATGGATGCAACCAGCAGTGTGGTTGTTGAAGGAGCTTTCTTCCAGTCACTTTTTAATGGGCTTGTGAAGGAAAGTGAGATTCTAGGATCTCTTCGTGCTGGAATACATTGGACACCTGCGGTAAGTGACATCCTTACATCCATTGGACACAATTGGTAAGGTGACTGCTGTATCTATGTTTTATAGATATTTCTGGCCTTGAGAACGCTTCACCTCTTAATTATTGAACCACTTCTGATCCACACTATGTTTAATTGAAGCTATAGGGAGGGTTTAGAAGTCTTTCCTGCATATGGTATTTCCTGTTTATTATTCTACTATCCCCTAATTTTATTGGCCATATGGGCGATATTAATAAACAATAATGCGTGTGTAACATACACCTGGATGCAAGTAGCTAAATTGACGTTTCAATAACTGGGAGCTACTAATGCTTGTTGTTAATAAAGCATTATAATTCCTCTAAGATAAAAATTACAACGGTTTCCAATTCTTGCATTACTTGACAGGTCTTTGCCATTGCGCAAAAGCAATCTGTGGATTCATTCTTTTCACAGGTACGGACTATATCATCCTACCTTTATTCAGATGTCAAATTGTGACCCAAAATTGTTTTTACATTTTTTATTTGGATAATTATTATGTTACTGTTTCTCTTATGCTCTATGTTTGTCAGTATTAAGATAAGTTTTGAGAAACACTTTTTTCAACTGCTTTCCCTAAGTTTATTCTCTTTTCTATCCTACAGAATTCTTTTATTAGCTATGACGTTCTACAAAAACTTGGAATTCCCCAGCCCATTCAATTCTTGCAGGTAACTACTAGATTGCTTATTTTATCGTCTAAAGTAACAGCTTGGATGATGTGAGTTGAATAATTCAAGCTGCATTGCTTGTCTAACTTTTAGTTAATGAAATTTGTCCTGCAATGCAATTTAGTCCAGATATCCTGAAGGTATGCCTTTAGATACAGTGTTTGTCCACCCATCAATAATCGAAATGCTGGATGCTGCCACTGAGGATGCCCTTGAGCGTGGTAGTTGGTAAGAGCCTTACTGTTGCCATTATTGTTTTTTCTTTTCTTCACCTTGAGTTTCTATTTTCCTTCCTTGCACAATTGCTGAATGGAGCCTTATCCAACACCCCTCTCCTTAAATTTATAATGCTGAAAGTGATTACTTTAAAATTGTTATTGATATAGTGAATTTTTAATATTATTGATAGTGGCTGTGCTTTTATTGCTGCTTGTGTCTCTTGTTAGTCTTAAAAAAATTATATGCTTCTATATCACCTACTACTTGGCTAGAAAATGAAAAAGAAATGTCTGCTAGGCTCGACTTCTTTTCTAGTCACTCATCAGTACATTTGGCTTTTGGATGATGGTGACTCATCCCTTTTTTTATCCATCTGAAGCCTTGGGAAGGATCACTCTTAATGCACCCATACGTAGTGTCCGTTTTTCAAGTGATAGGCGTGGTGTTTTTTGTTAACTTGTTTTGTATGCATTCTATTCTGATGTAGCAATAATGCAGGAGTGATGCTCTTTCCTTGTTGCCTTCATCGTTCACTCCTCAAGATGCATCTAAAATGTTGACCTTCTGCCAATCTGTTCAATCTGCTCTTAAGGTGATATTCACTTACCTGGTGAATGGATGTTCAGAGTGTTGTTTTGCATGTTCATATAATTCATGTTTCTGTGCAGTCTAACAAAGCGCACATTTTTGGCGATTTTTATGTTTTGAGCAACGGCTTTATGAAGGTATGGCCTCTGATTTAGCCATCATCTTTAGTGGTTAATCTGCAAACCACATTTATTCCTATTTTATGTTTGATTTGGGATCTTCTGCTATCTGTGCAGCAAAAAAAAAAGGCATAAAATTTAAGATAAAATAAAAACAAATTGTAGTGCGCATTGCTGTGCCTAGGTGCAGCAGAGGATCCTCTCCTTCTGTTTCTGACTGCTTATGCTGTTATATCTCCTTAACAACTAGGGCATCTGTGAGCACTTGGTGAAAGAAATGGAAACACTAGGTGTTTCAGTGTCTTCTGGCATTAATTTGTCTAGTGATTCACAAGTAGTGAATGAAGCAAAAGTTGGCCAGGACTTAATTCGATCGAATGAGTCAAATGAAACTGCAAAAGATGGCAGTGCCATTAAACATGTTGATAGAGGATCAAAGAAGAAAAAGGGAAAGGCTTCTGGGAACGCAGCAGCAAATGTGTCTGACAGTGCTGCGGATATTCTGGAACAGACTTCCTTAAAATCTAAAAGAAGCCAGAGAAGGGGAAAGGATACATCTTCCTCACAAGTGTCAGATTCAAAAATAGGTTCTAGGAAAGAATCACCTAAAACAAAGGAGGATAAGCTCAACAGTCCTTCAGATGAGTGGATTATGCAGAAGATTATGATTTTGGTTCCTGATTTTGAAGAACAATGTCCGTTAATTCTAACTTCAAATTTGTTTTTCTCATTAATATGCTACTCAATCTTCTCACGTGTAATGTTATAATCTGATAGGCATGGATGATCCTGAAACAATTCTGAGGCCTTTGGCTAATTATTTGAGGCCTACAATAATGGCTTCTTGGATGGAGAAGAAGAAAGCGTTGTTTACAGAAAATGCAGAGAGAATGAAATCATTGCTTGATAATTTGCAAAAGAAACTTGATGAGGTTAGTGTGCTAAAGTGGCAGTTTTATGCTACAAGTTTCTCTTTTCTTGCTTTCCATGTAACTTCTAAACTTGCATTATGAAATTATAATGATACTCTATGAGATGTGCTTACATGGATTGTATCCTCTGCTGATTGTTTGTTTCTTTGGCAGTCTTTCTTAAACATGCAGCTTTATGAAAAAGCTTTAGAATTGTTTGAAGATGACCAATCAACCTCTGTAAGTTTTGTTAACTAATTTGAACTTTTACAATGGTGGTGGAATGTGAAAAAATTAATTTCTCTATGATACCCAGGTTGTTTTGCATAGGCATTTATTGAGAACAGTAGCTGCCTCTATGGTGGATATGCTTCTTCGTAAGTTGGTATTGTCTAAAGGCCATTTCTCAGTTAACTTGTTCATATAATACGTTATGGCTTTTCATCCGTTCAATTTTTTTTAATTATATTACAAAGTAAGTTCATCATCTGTAGGATGAGCTCAACAAGTTAAAGAACGGGCTTGAAGTGGAGGAATCTTCAAATTCAGAATCACTCACACTTAGTCCTGGAGACAGAGCTGCAACTGTAATAAATAAGCCACTGTTTATATATACATATATATATATGTAGACATTCGCATGTGCCTTTATGTGGGGTTGTGGGTATAACATTCATTTAGGAGGAATATGTAAATGTTCTCATATTTCTCGTGCATTTTGTCTCTCTTGCAGTCGAAGAGTTTACCAGGACTGCTTGGTAAAAAAGCCGTTAGTGTTGTTGAAGCATTGGAAGGAAAGGTTAGTGTTTTGCCTTCAAGGACCAGCCATTGGTCAAGTTGGCCGGTCTGGACCCCTTCTGCAAATATTGCAGTCCAAAATTTTATGTAGCTAATCAGCTGGACATCCCCTATCTTTTCTTGAACTTAATGTGATGTTTGAATGCATACTTGTATGATTAATATTTGAATACTCAATGCAACAGCGGGTGGAAATATTTATGGATGCTTTTAGAGAGTTAGCAGAAGAGAGGTAACGTGTCTATATTTGTACTTGAAACTCAAGCATTGATTTGATCTACACAGCTTGTTGTGATCTGAATCTTTTGGTTTTTAATTTTTCCAGTGGGCTGTCTTTGAAAAAGCTTGACAAGAAACTAGAAAGAACACTTTTACACTCATATCGTAAGGTACTAACGCGTATATTTTTGTAAGTTTTTTTTTTTGGGTTGTAAGAATTTTTTTGGGGTCAGATTAACAGCGTCTTGCCAGCATGTTAGTGATAGTTAATCGTATGCTTTTCGTTTATGTTGTCAGGAATTGACATCTCAAATTTCTGTTGAGACTGATCCAATATCACTTCTGGCAAAAGTTGTGTCTTTACTTTACGTGCAGGTAACTTGACAAATCTTTTGTCTCATGTTCAAGTTTATTTTTCCCTAACTATCAACACCGATGTTTTAATGATTAGGTTTACCACAAAGCTCTTCAAGCCCCTGGAAGGGCCATTTCTGTCGCCATCTCCCAACTGAAGGTAAATAATTTTTTTTTATCAGTTGGCTTTTTAGTATTAACGATCATTATTCATAAAAATACTGAAGTTTGCAGTTATTGAAAGGAAGTCAGCCAAATCGCAAAAACCAAATTGTGAATGCCAACTTTTTTGGCAAAACAAACAAATGAATAGCAAGGATTATAACCATACTAAGTTCATTAGCTAAGGAAGGCTGGATTCAATTCTTAATACCAAATTTTTCTTATTTATCGATTTTGTTGACATATAGTGATATGAAATTTTTAAAATTGACGTTGATATAAAACCCGGACTAAGACCTAGATGTCTGTCAGAAATCACTAAATGCAATTCAGCAATTGTTGATTACTCGAAAAACTTGACAAATAATGTATCTAATTTCAGGACAAGTTAGATGAGTCGTCATTCAAGATTTTAACTGATTACCAGGGCGCTACAGTGACTCTTCTGGCGTTATTAGCAGCTGCAACTGGCGATGTGAGTATCACTATCCGCTTGGCTTTTATTAACAGTTGATCGTTCACTTTTTGGCAACCTTAAAACTGCTTCCTTGTCATGCTTCTAAGGGGCAGCCATCAATTAGGCATACCGAGTGCTAGAGAATCTGACATCTGAAAAATTAACGCAAACAAAGGGGAAATTGTGAAGAATCTTCCGCTTGTCTATATATTAAATCACATGGGATGAAACATTTATGATCATCCAAATTCGTCCATATCAGTTGGAATTTCACATTGAATATCGCGTATATTAACTATTTCCCTATTTTGGATAGGAAGAGGATTGTACATCTGATAGAATATTGAGCAAAAGGGAGCTTTTGGAGAGCCAAATGCCAACTCTGAAAGGCTTGGTTTTGAGTACCTCGCAATCGTCATAGAGCTTTTCGGAAAAACCTAAACAACATCCGGTACAACCCTCTGCACGGGCGTGTTGCTTCGATTTTCCTTACATGGGTTGAAGTCAAAGATATATTATTTACTGTTAGTTAGTTTGCTCGCGATAACTTATCATTTAATACTTTGATTTAGAATCTAACCCTGGATTTACCATCAGAAAATTCATTAATCCTGTTACTAAAAAAACCCTTGAACCGGCAGCTCTTCTTCCCTCGGCCAAGAGAAAAACCCTAGAACCAATTGGACGCCAGAGAATTCAAATTGTAAAGCACAATTTCCCTCAACCTTCGCTTATGTCATTCAAAACCAACGTGAATCTTATGGTGCAAAATGTATAATGTTACGGGCATTACACTTTAAATACAATTAACGTTGAAGTCCCTCTCAGAGCTCAGTGCAATGGTTTGAAACCTTAAAGGCGAACTCATCCTCTAAAGCGATGCAAGTATCATCACTGTCATTGCACGATCAGCGATAACATGTATCGTTTCCTCGCAGGTATGTTGAAAATATATAGAATCATTCGGAAGGCGAGGAGCAGTTATCTCTTGGGATGGCATCATGTCCTATATCGTCTAGTGTCAATGATTAATCTGTCCTACAATCCAATATTTCTTTTTTGGCGCATAATGTACCAACTGGTTGACGCTTAAAATTATTTCTTATTCCGGTATCAATTGTAAAAAAAACATCTTGGAAAAAATCAGCTTATAGAGTTTATATTTGCAAAAGCAACCTTCGGTTTGCATTGAAAAAAATGAGGTCTCACTGAGCAAAAAACAGTTAAAGCGAAAGCAGCTAAACAAGCATTCAATAAAAACTGGATTTCCAAAGCGAAAGCAGTTAAACGTGTCATTAATTAATTGGCCGTCATCATAGGATGGTCACTGGGGAAGCAGACTCACCAGGTCTTCTATGCGATAATGATGGCATCTGAAATGCCAAACCGAGGGGACACCGATGCTGCAAAATGGCTAAACATTTTAACGAATCAAATCCGTTAATTGAAACTTTACATCACAAGTTTCCCTTCCCCCTCAATGCTGAGGCAGAGGTGGGTTTTTCCAACAACTCATAATGAACGACAAAATTATCCTGCAATAAGGATGCAAAATTAGAAGCCTATATAACAAATACAAAAGAATGGAACTTTCAAGGGTGTTTGATAGATACAGTGCATATCTACAAAATCTAACCTTTCGAATTGTTTCGAATGTGTTTGGATCAAAGCAGTGATAGGATCCCCTCTCGTACGTGTTTGTTTTAACGAGTGGCTCCATGTTAGGAACTCTTATAAACCACAAATGATGTTCTTTGTGATAAAACCAGCCTCTATTGAAACTGTGAACAAGAAGCTGAACCAGTTAGTAACAACTAAAATACGAAAAAAGAAAATCAGAAATTATCCAAAATAACATATGGCAAAAAAAGATGCACAGGTGAAAATCTGCATACAGTTCATTTGCAGCATATAATTGAGCTTCGTCTTTAGGCATGCTGCAAAAACGAAAATAGTTAGAACCAATTCATAATATCCCACAAGTTCAAGGAAGACAAGATTCAACTTTTCCATGGCACCTGTAAAATATGTAAAACAATGTTTCCGCTGTAAACTTTGAAAAATAGCCTTGCTGCATGATCCAGAAAACAAAGTCTTCAGAAAACAAAGTCTTAGTCTAAAAGAAATGAAGAAAAAAAGGCACCAAAAACTTATAAGACGTCATCAAGAGCATCTCACATGCAGGGCAGGCGGTTGTTTAGCATAATAACATTGTGGCACTGTAAACTCTGGCTTGCCCTTAGCCGGTTCATCGGACCATGGAGATCCAAAAGTCTTATGGAGATTTTCTGATGAATTTAAATTTAACCCAAGTGTTGTAAGATCAATTCCAAGTGCCAGAGATGTCAAATCAGGATCACTCATCCTGATCACACTTAACAAGCCAAGCAAACCAAATGGATCTGGTGTCAATTGGGAAGTATGCATAGATTTCATGCCTTGATCCCTAAAAGAATGATTTGCAGTTGACATTTGTTGAAGACGAAACTGCGACTGGGACTGGTTCTGGTGCTGTTGGTATTGCTGGATAAACTGGTCATATGATCCCATTCCAGAAACAGTATTTGAAGAATTTAGAGGCCTTAATCCAATGCCAGAAGGTCCACTGGTCTAAAAAATGATTAAAAAATAAAATCAGGAACATATACTGCAATGCTTTTATATAGACATAAGGAAAACATGTTAGTTTAAACACCTCACACCACAAAACAAGCTATACCTAAACAGAAAGAGTACCTTGAAATGAATAAGCAAAAGCCATCAGTTACATAAGCAAAAAAAAAAAAAAAACCAATCAGCAGAAAAACTAGCAGACCTGGGAATTATAGGTTGAATGCGATGCTGGAAATACATCTGACCCATGTAGATGGAGAAGTTCCTGATTGTTTGCTGATGAAAAGGAGGCACCAACACTACCGACAGATGGAGCATGTTGTTGCTGTGATCGGTGAGACGAAAATGTACCCCCTACGCTGAAACCAGAGGACCTTCCCATCTACATATTAAGAGCAGTTAAAACAAAGACAGGTTCTTGATTTAAGATCCTAAAAGAAGGATATGTAACTGTAAATACAGTTTCTTGATATATCCTAACAGGCAACTCACAGGAAAATGCGGAGATTGCATCATGGACACAGCATTCTCATGAATTTGTTCTTTCTGGTGCATATCCATAGCATAATCTGCATTGCCACCTGGACATGTACTTATAGAATAAAAAAAATGCCGACCGCAAAAGAGCAATCTCCACTCGTTGCAAGTACACACAAAGGTTCTAAAAAACTCGTAACAGCAACAAAAAATGCAGAAAAAAAAAACACATCTAAGCCAAATGTTGTACCTTTAAATCCTGGTAAAGCTGGGAAATCTTCATTTTGAATGCTAAACTCCTGGTTTTGTTGGGCAATGGGGCTGACTCCAAGACCCTGTTTTCGCAAAGAACCTGGAATTTTTTCCCACAGAATTATTGTAGGAGGAATTGAATGAGCATAACAAGCAGAAGAATATTTTACTTCTCATACCCAACTGCCCTTGAGGCCCTCCAGCAGAATTGGGCCGACTTGTCAATTGAGGAAAGTCATTGATGTCAAAAGGGGAGCTGTCATTTGAATTCATATCATTCAACATCCCCATTGAGTTCAAATTATTTACCGCTTGAACATGGCTTTGGCCAAGGGGACCTCCAGCACTGGGATAAGAATTTCCTAGCACTGAAATAACTTGAGGTGATCCTGTACAAAGGAGACGCTATGTCACCAGAAAGTAGAAAATACCTTGTCTAAATAAAAAGCAACACAACATATGAGAAGAAAAAAATAAGTCTTCAGCATAAATTAAACACAAATTTAATCACGTCATGCAGATATACTAATGCAACAAACAGTTTTAAAAATGGTACTTTAAGCAAAAAGGGGTGTGAAAGAGAACAAAAATTATGTCCAATGACCAAGGCTGATGACTCAAGAAAACATCTAAACAAACTTTCAAGTGACCAGTTCTTAATTACAGAAACTAATTATCATTCAGTAGTTATAAAATGAATGGCCTGCATGAAAATGCATACCTTGTGGAAGCATGCCACTCAGCAGCCGATTCTGTCCTTGCACACTTAAACCACCAGATCCACTGTTTGCACTTAAATTTAGACGAGAAGCAAGACCAGGCACAGACAATCCTCCAGCAGAGCTAATGCTCCTCCCAATGTTCCCCCCACCAACCATGTTCCCCATAGAACCTGTAATTCGAGAACCTGCATTTCCCAAAATTGGGGATACTCCCAATCCTGGAACAGCATTTCTGTTACCAATTGCAGCAGATGTTGGAAGAATCCCAGGAATGGAACCGCCAACTCCACTTGTGCTACTACTAAATCCAGGGTTTCCTACAACACTTATACCTCCTCTGTTTGTTACTCCTGAATGTCCATGAGAACTTCCAAGAGTTAGCTGCAAATGATTGAAAGAGAGAGAAAATTTTAAATAATGCAATAGAGAATATAGAAGTACAAAGAGGAAAAATATGCTCAAAAACTCAGTTGGTGAAATACTCTCAAAATTAGCCCAAGCATATATATGCACAAATACCTGAGACAGAGCAACAGGAAGATTATTTGATGCAAATCTTCCACTAGAAAGGCTTCCAGTAGGTTGTTGAATCCCTCCAGACGGGATGCTATTTATAGTTGAATTTCTTGATGCAAGTGTACCTGGCATGTTGGGAACATTAAAGCTGCCGTGGATGTTGTGCAATCCCTGGATAGCACCTGCAGCAAGAGCATACCAATTGTACAACTAAATAGGAGGATGAAACTGATCAACCCAAGCAAGATCTGCTCACCACTATGATGGAAAACTGGGGAAGCAGCACCAGACTGGCCAGAGAATGATGTGGCAAATGACCTCCCAGCACTGTCTTGAAGATTTGAAGCAGATCCATTCAGAGAAGACTGCAAGGATATTCATATTATAATTTACGTTGATGGTCAAGATATGAAAAATGTAAAAGCAGCTAGAAGCAAGAATCAATATCTTACAACATCAAAGACAAACCAAAAAGTGAGTTTTTGCTCATTATGCAGATGAACATATTATCCATAAAGAACAAAATCTCCAACAAAGGAGTTGATTAATTTAAATATGGAGTTTCCAGATTCATAGTCTTTGAATTCATGGAAAGAAAACATCCTAAAATGGAAAAATAATCGGATCTCTGAATGAAAGGCATCAATAAAGGATCAATAAGCAACTGGAAAACCTTCCTGTCTTTCTAATTCTTGGTATGCTCAATTCTATACAGGTTCTACTTTATTTCGGCTAGTTCCTCATAAATATCTTACTCTAAAATCTGTTTAAGGAAAAACTGTTCATGAGATATACTGACACGTAGCAACCATTATTTCCTTAAATCTGGAGCCCAAAGCAACATAAGATATCCAGAAGATTGTATTGCTTATTTTAAAAGAATTTTAATGCAGATGCCATCATGCTTGAACACATCTAGTTCATCAAATAATTTATCAGAAATGTGTGGGAGCTTAAACCGAATGTCATGCTAAAATAGTGAAGCCAAGAGTAATGATGAGGTACATGGCCAAATATGAACCAACTACTTCAATCTAACAAGAGATTAGCTTTATCAATGAAAATGTCTCAAAACAGCATATACCTAATTACCTACTGATACAAGCAAGCTATTTGTAAGGACAGACAGTTCAAAAATTCGGAAGCCATGAAATAAAAAAGAGTAAAATCCATACCAATGATTGCTAAACATTTTTGTAAGAAAAAAGAAAACCAAAAAAGAAAGTTTGCAAGACACGAGGAAATACATTAAGTAAACCCGACATTGCATGAATTTCAAGAGAACAAGCAAAAAGTCATCCCTCAGCGGAAAAAAATCCTGCTTGTATTTGGAGTCGGTGCACTATGTAGAGAGCTTTTCCTTTGAACCACTCAACAACCTGCAAAGAATAGTGTCATCAAAGGAGAGGTACTAGACACCACATTATTTAACAGTAAGGACCCAGTTTCAACATCATATTGGAAGTCAAAAGCACCAAGCAGAACAAAGATGGACAGAAATGTGAAAGTAAAATGCAATAATTCCTCCAACAAGAATCTTATTCTCCTTTTAAACTATAGAACCTTGAGAGCTCAATAGAATATGCCATTCAATCCCTCCAAAGCAAGAAGATCTCACTATGCAAATCTGAACGACTTGTCTCTATGACTAATATGAAACATGTTAAGGTTGTGAAAAATATTGTGCACGGTCAACATGTATTTTGCTTGCCTTGAGCATTTACAGATTCAAAGCACGACATTTGAATTAACCAGACACTTCCCCCCACACATTAAATAAAGCCTGAGGAATAAGCCGCAGATTTTATGCTTGCTACATATTTTATATTTATAATTTAAACTGATGGTTTGCAAGTTAAACTCATTCATTCCTATGTGTAATCACTGACAACAAAAGGTATCATAGTGAGAACACGTAGTCCATAATACTGATAAAGCAAGAGACTGGAATTACAGAAAGAAATCACATTACAAGTATACTCGAACATCAAATTAACGTAGTTAATCTCTCGAAACTTGACTCGCCAGGATTCACATACGAAATCAAATCCTTATTGACCAAAGATCCAGTTGCATGTTTCTTGGTTCTTTCATAAGTAAAACAAATTAAATAAAGAATTCACACGATCATAACACCATTTTTTACATAAAAGTTTCGCTTGAGTGATTCGAAGTAGAATTATCGATTTTCATGAAGTTTTAAGCACGAGAGCTTCATCAGTAGATTCCATAAGCAGCCCAACAATTTAATGTAAGGTTGTTGTTCTAACAAGAAATTCACAACTCAAGTACAGAACCACATAAAATACTTCCTCAAAACCCTAATCGCGATCCTAGTACACCTCAGTATCGACAAGAAAATTAAAAGAAGAAAATGGTGCCGACGGATGCCGTACAAGATCGAATGAAAGGTGAGAGAAGGCAAAGAGGAAGAAAGTACCTGAAGAGCAGATCAGCGGTGAAGACAGGAGTGGGCCAAGCCTAAAGAGTAGAGTCTGAGTCAAGAGAGCGAAACAGGCTGTGAGCCTGTGAGCCCTGTAAAAATCAACGCGAGAAAGCGTGAGCTCAAGCCTCTAAGGGAAGAGCTGGGAAGATGATTCTGGGACGATTAGCGTAAGGTGCACCACTCGGAATTCAGATCCCCTGCCGTGATTTTAGATGCAGTGGCTGGGAAGCGGATTATTCATATGCATATGACGGTTAGGATGAGAGTGGATTATAGTTCATTTCCAAGCTCTCTAAGCACACAAACATTAGGGATTCTATTGTTTTAATTTGTCCTTGTTCAGACAATAATATTGGCCTCCACTTGCCCTTTTCCCTTGGAGAAATTCTTACATGCATTCAGTGTACTATGTCACCCGTGCACTACCCAATTAAAACGTGCCACATAACTCTTATTAAATATTGCTTGTTACCTATCCTCTTTCCTCGTTTATGTAATTTGAGAATGTGTCTTCGATATCCCTCACTTTGCGCGCCACTGAATGCTTCGTGAAATACACAGATCAATTTCTCAAAACCCTCCCTCCCTATATATATCCACTATTCTTCCATATCTTTCTCTATTCTTCTTCCTTTCTCCATTAGTTATAGGAGTTTGAACCCCCTTCTTCCTCTCGCTATCACAGAGTATCATGGACTCTGAAACGTCACTTATTGGCCCAATGACTCAGCAGGAGAGGGAGATTGAATAATAAGAAAAGCAAGCATGACACAGAATAAGGACAGGTTGGAATGGAGAAGGAGAAGGAAGCCATTATCAATGATTTAAAAGAGAGGGCAAGATGGAACAAGACGAAGAGAGAGAAAGGGCAGGCAAATACCGTGACTTTGTGAGAGTTGAAGCATTGGTGGACGCGACGAAAGAAGCTTATGAATGATATGGATGGAACAGGGAAGAATGCTGGAAGAGATAGGATTTTGATTGAGGATTCCGTTTGGGGGAAGGGAAATTAAAGAAATAGAAAATCTAAAAAAAAACTTATTAAAATTGATAAAAAAGCAAATCAAGGAATTACATATGTATAATTCCATATTAGGGTGGTTGTTGGATCAATTTGAAATATTAATATGTTGCTTAAAGATAAGAGCCTATTTGAAAACTACGTTTATGTTCATTGAGACAGGAGCTAAGGAGACATCATACAAAGACACTTTGATCGATGCTGTACAGACGAAGGACTCCTTTGATACAAGAGGCAGTAACGTGTTTGAAAGTGCATGGAAGGAATACCTAAAGGGTCTTCAAGGCTTCTTTGGGACTGGAAATAAGAAGGAAGAAATGGAGGGTGCTGGAGATGACAATGAACGAGAAGATCGAGGAGGATTGTATACCGACGTTAAGAAATTGCTCGAGAACAGTATGAGAGATGGTGAGCACCATGGAGGAAATCCTTGATTATCAAGCTACTGGGGAAGAATATGTCCCTGTAGAATATGCAAACCAGGCTCAAGCGTATTTGGAAAACGAAAGAGAGATACACGGTTCGTGATATGGACAATGGTTCTTTGCTGTTTCCTTCAATAGGGACGAGGATCTTAACTTCGTGTATCCCGAGCGGCCCTGGATGGTTGCAGACCCTTATCTACTGGTCCAACTTCACTGGAAAATCTCTTCCAAACAAGTCATGGCTATATATTGGCTTGAGCAGGAAGAGAGAAATCCCCCGATTAAAAAAAATCACATGACCCGTTTTGGATGCCACCGGAATGATTGAATGGCTTAAATTAGTGAATTGTGCCTCAGTGCGCCTCCTTCTGTTATTTTCTTCACTGCGGATAATGCGTTTACAGCCTCCCAAAATCCATTCCTGTGCTTATCGAGACAAAATTCATCTCACATATTTACCTCAGAATCTTTGATCGTTCTCCCAACAGACTTTCTAAACCAACCCAATAAAGTCCCAAGTGCTTTCCACTGACTGGCGCGCCAATGCTCTGCTGCTTAGAATCTCAGGTTCATTATTTAAATAAACTTCACGTAATTCCTTCAACAGCACTACAGCTCAGTTGCCGAAACATTTTACCTCTTCCGTATTCTTTTGTGAAGATTAGGGTATGAAGCTATCAACAGCACTAATGAAGCATGGCCGTATCATGGCCGATCATGTTGAACAGTTTATAAAACAAAAATACGGAATCCCAAACTCCAATCAACTCTCAATCCGCACCCGCCCCCGGAAAGAAATCGCCAGAGATTTAGCTCATCAAGGCAGGGCCGATTTGCACTCTTAAGCATTGACCTCTTCCATTTTTTGTTTTCAATTCAATCGAAACGGACGAACAACCCAACGAGTGTTGCTGAGCTCACTTCGTTTCTCTTTTGGTAGACCCCGAGTTGGTGTGGACAGCCCAGTCATCTGGATTTGGGATGTTGGCTTAATTATGGATCATAGCTATTATTCTATTGTTAAGCAAATTGATTGGAGAATTGCGGACATCCTCCCCTGTAATTTTAAGAGTAAAGAAGTGTTAATAAATGTTAATCGGTAAAGAATAATCTTACAACCAATGAATTTATAGGTTTAAATCTGATTAAGAACTTTGCCCATGGATGATATATATATGTATGCACTCTCTCTGGAGGCATGATTTGATTTTGAACTCTGAGCCTAAAGGCATTAGCTAGCTTGCAAATAAAACTAAAGCCCATCTATCTTGGTGATTATTTTTTAGATTTAACAGTAATAAGATTACCTTTATTTTTAAATTTACATATTTTAAAATAGAAATTTCATTTAAAATATTAAAATCATTAGATTTGGATGGTGGAAAGTCAATATCGACCGTTCATGATTTTGTACTCCAGAAAAATTCAGCACCCGGTTTCATAGGATAAAAAAACAAAATGCCTGAAAGTAAACGACAAAATACCTGAAGTAAACGAAATGCCGTATGATTGCATACGATGCGCCATCTACGTGACGCGCGTCCAGTCCTTTTGCAGATTTTGTGAACTTTCCCGACCAAGCGCCATGAAAGTTGCTCATTCCAAAATTATTATTTATTTGTGGGGCTATTCTGTGAATAATATTTTATCCGGGCAAAGCACTAAAATAAGAAAGTGTGAGGGGCACAAAAGTAGTTAATCAGGTCCACACATGCCGCTTTCCAACCAGAGAATGCCACGACACTTGCTAACATCCCCCCCCCCAAACTTGCATTCCATTATCGGTTTTTCCTTTTTGGCCTAACCTCTTTTGTCAAACTGTCACCTTTCAATCTTTCTATAGTCACTTGCCCCTCCAATTTTCTTTAACAAACAAAACCTAACTGGTTCACTTGAACCAGTTCCGGATCAGTTCTGTTATTTAAAAAGCATGATTTCTTCTTCAACTTCCCTATTTGCCCTTTTTAGAATGCAGTTCCTAATTTTATTTCAAAAACTTTTAGCGAATGAATTATCGGGCCTGTTTGGTATGAATGAATTGGGAAGGGTGGATATGAAAGGAAAATCATTTCTATGATAGGGCTTGTTTGGTATCATGGAATTGGCTTTCACGTAGAAGTTAATTCAATCAAAATGTATGGAATTGATTTCTATGAGTTAAGCTGTGAAATTGGATAAAAATGCATGGAATATTATTTTTACCCATACGCTAGATAGTGACCCATGATGGCGAACTCCAGCGATGGAGTTCATGGCAACCCAACTCTGCAGGTTCTGATGGTGCCCCACAATGGTGAAGATGACGGCTCAGTGTCGACAGTGACGGTAAACCAACACAACTCTACAAATGGGCCAATAAAAAATTAAAAAAAGGATTTTTTTTATTTTGAAGGCTTTTTAATCATGTTTCATTTTCATGATATACCAAATATACTTTTAAGCTTCACTTCCATTTCCAATTCTATATCCATCAAGAATTCTGCATACCAAACGAGTCCTTAATGTGAAGTTCCCAGAAAATGAATGATTTAAAATAGCTGAAGAGATGATGAGCACAACTAATTATTGGAGGCAAATATACACATGACATTAATAGCGATTCCTAGTGCTGGGAAAATGGGTCCAGCCTGCGGGTTGAGCCCGCCAACCCGGCAGCCCGCATGAAAACGGGCTAAACGGGCTGCAAGCTACCCGTGGGCCAGCCCGCTTCTTTTATTTTATTTTTTTAAAATTTTTAAAAAATTGAACCTTTTATAGTTTTAATATGAAGATGATGATGTTTCAAACTTTAAATAGCTTCAAATATTATTTTAAACCTTATTATTTCATCTTAAATGCATACTTACTTTGGAGATTGTTGATTATGTATTATGTTTTTGTATTGTAAATATTGTTGATTATATTTTTTAGAAATGTATTGTATCTTTCTTCCGAAAAATCAAATAAACTTGGTAAATTTTATGTAAATATGTTGTATTATTTTTAAAAAAAGAAAACTTCAATAAAATAATAATAAATAAAATTTAAAAATAAAAAAAAATAAAAAAAATGACGGAAACGGGCTCGGGCTGCCATTTAAAAACGGACCAAACGGACTGGGGCGGACCGGCCGTTTCCCGACACTAGCGATTCCCATAGCCTAAATTAACCACGAACGTTTCTTAAGTTTGGCTTCTCATACGTGTCTCTCTTGAATTTTTCTAGAAAATTGTGTTCAATAAATTATATATATTTTAAAATATTTATATATAATTAGATTGCACTCTTATATCGTTTATAAGTTGAATACATTAGATTCAAAAGAAATGAAAGATATATATTTTATTAGCTTTCTTACCGTGGTTGTTTGAAAAAGTTTATTTACTCCTAAAAAACACGTTTAATAGTGTTTTTCCGTAAAGCGAGATGATTTCCTCTATATATTTACTTCGGTTTACATAAAAATGTTTTTCTAAGCCTTTTCAAACGAACACTTCGTTTTTATATTAAAGGTAACATTTTATTGTGCTAAAATATCAACAAATCTTCCCAACAGACGATTAATTTTAAGAAGGATTATTGAGTTTAAGAAACATAATACCCCTCTTATCCTTTTTACAAGAACAAATTAGAGATTAAAATACTTAAAACTAATGAATATATATGTAAAAAATGTAAATTTTCTCCAGACATCACTTGAAGTTAATGAGTAAAAAAATGTGTAAGAAATAGATGCAATAACATTTTAACCGGACCAAATTACGCTAATCTGCACCTCGCAATCAAGCTTGTAAGAAATCAGTTTCTTTGCTTTGTCGCTGTTTCTTTCCTGAAGAAGCATTCCATCGTCATCGGCACGAACTTTCGTTTCCGAATTTCAACAATCCAGTTTATATCATACTCAGAGGGAGCCCACAAGCACAAGTGGGTGAAAAATAGCTGTGCTTTTGAACCTCAACACAACTGTGTATCTCATGGTATCGTTTATAAATTTTTATTCTGCACTCATAAATTTTACTGCCTGAGTTCCAGCGACTTACCTACCCACCCCTTATTTATCTCTTCCCTCTTTTTTTTTTTATTAATTTGTTATTTTAGTTGTTGTTCATGTTACTTTGCCTCTCCCATATGAGAATCGGACATCATGGTTTGTTCTGGAAACCAGCTTGCACCTCCGAAGCTCGATAAGGTGTTCCCATCATCTGACCCTGTTTCCTCTGGTTCATTTTCGCTCTCTTTCTTTCTTTTTTCTTTTCAATTAAAAATTTTGGGATCGAATCTATGAATATGTCAACGTACGGTTAATACCAACCTGTGCTTCGCTAGATTCTTGCTGAACGTGCTTTACTGCTTATTTCTGCATTTTTTTCATTCATTCTATTACGATTGACAGATGCTCCTACTCCAGATTCGTCTTCTGCTGCGGGCTTTCATATTTGGTTCTTTCCGATTCTGGTGCTAATCTGAAGAGTGTTGAAGGTGCATCTTGCTTCTTCCTTTTCAGTCTTGTATCTGCGTGTTTTGATTGATAAATAGATGTTCATTATTTTTCTCCCCTCATACTTGTACCAGAACCATAGACTCATAGAAATTCCGAAGCTGCAAAGAAGGGAAATAAAGAGCATCTCACTGGTTTTCACAAATTCCTAGATGTCAAGATGATGGATCGTAGAAAAATTGTGTTCTTAATATGTGGCTTTTCTATTTTGCCGTTGCTATGCTTTTCTGCCAGCTTCGTTCCACAAGACAATTATCTTATAGACTGTGGATCAGCTTCAAATACTTCATCTGGTAGCCGCATTTTCGCGGCGGATGCGTTCTACAGGGATCTCCTTTCTACCAAACGCGATGTTCTTGCCGCTGCCTCTTCAAAATCAAACGCTTCCTCTGCTGATTCACCTCTCTATCAGACAGCAAGAATCTTCAGTGAAGCGTCAAAGTATACATTCTCGATCAACCAAAAGGGTAGACATTGGATCCGTCTCTATTTCTATCCATTTCAGTATCAGAACTTCGATATGAATACTGCAAATTTTGCTGTCACTACCCAAAACAATATCCTTCTCAGCGACTTCTCTGTGCAGAAAAATCCTGTTGTGAAGGAATTCTCTGTGAATGTGACCTCAGACACCCTTGTGATTACCTTTAGGCCTTCCAGCAATTCCATGGCGTTTGTAAATGCCATCGAAGTCATTTCAGTACCCGATGGACTCATTGCCGATGACGCCTCCACCTTAAATCCACTAGAAAGTTTCTCTGGGTTAGTGACACTGGCTTTTGAGACAGTTTGGAGGATTAACATGGGTGGTCCAACTATCTCCTCGACAAATGATACCCTTCACCGAACATGGGTACCAGACCAAAATTTTCTTGTCACTCGTAACCTGGTTACCGATGTTACAAATATGGCCGCTGTTAAATATATAGACGGTGGGCCAACAGAGAACATTGCTCCACGTTCAGTCTATGGTACTGCCACAGAAATGAACTCAAGCGGTGATCCTCGTAGTAATTTCAATGTGACCTGGCAGTTTGATGTAGATCCAGAATTTCAGTATCTTGTTCGCCTTCATTTTTGTGACATAGTTAGCAAAAGTCTCTACGAACTTTACTTCAGTGTCTATGTCAACTCTTTATCGGAAAAAAATATGGATCTTAGCTCTTCGAGTAACAATGTTTTGGGTGCTCCATTTTACAAGGATTATGTTACAACCCCGACTGATGGCAAGCAAATTCATGTAAGTGTTGGCCCTTCTTCTTTGGATAATGTTTACCCGAATGCCATTTTAAATGGGCTGGAGATCATGAAAATGAGTAATTCTAAGGGCAGTCTGAGCTTAGCAGCTGCTGCGATTGGTAATGGTTCAAGCTCAAAGAAGCAAGTAGCCATTATTGTGGGTGTGGTAGTGGGGATATTGTGTGCAGTGGCCTTGGCTGGATTTTTCTTTGTATTATGCAGAAGAAAACGTTTGGCACGACAAGGCCTTTCAAAGACATGGGTTCCTTTATCCATTAATGATGGAACTTCTCATACCATGGGAAGTAAATATTCCAATGGCACCACACTAAGTGCTGCTTCCAACTTAGGGTATCGCATCCCATTTGTGGCAGTTCAGGAGGCTACAAACAATTTTGATGAGAGCTGGGTTATTGGGATAGGTGGTTTTGGGAAAGTGTACAAGGGA
>JANTPZ010097947.1:0-13604 GCA_025593235.1 Vachellia pachyceras
ACGACGGAATCAGTAGCAGAATTAATCCACTCAGCAATTATTGGACTGGAAGTCATTTTGAAGATGCATGAACCTTCTTCCCTTGCAAAATTGATCATCCTTTAATGATCATGCATATCTTTCTTCACAGTTCACCATCCCAGAGTTCTTCAATGGTCTTGTAGAAGCCAAGTGTCTCGTGAACGAATACAGTTCCCTTGATTAGCCTCTCCTGCACCGCCAATGCATTTGATTTCATGTGTTAATTCTTCAAAAGCCAAGCATTTTTACAACTACCGTACTGGCTATATATATATGTGTATATATATATATTAAACTTTAAGAGATGAGTGAATGAAGAGCTTGCCTGCTTGATCTCAGAGAACTTGGCCATTAAATCTTCTGGGATGGACCAATCGAAGACATCAAAGTTTTGTTTGATTCTGGTCTCACTTGTGCTCTTAGGGAGGACGCTGTGACCTGCTTGGAGGCCCCAGCGAAGGGCCACTTGAGCCGGAGTCTTCCCCACTTTCTCTGCTACCATGTTGATCACTGGGTTCTTCAGAACATCAACCTTGATATCTGCTGTTCCCCGAGACCCCAGTGGTGAATATCCCTGTAACTCAAACAATCTTAATCAATATATGTATATATCCTCATAAAATGTACTATACCTCCTTAATATACAAGAGCTTGAGTGTAAATAAAAACAAAAGGAACTACATATTCATAGATTTTTGTAAATTCAAGCTATCGATTTAGGGCGATAGTACTGTAAACTCACAGAGAGGTGAACTCCATGGGAGGCACAGAATTCATGAAGCTGGGACTGCTGCCACTGAGGGTGGCTTTCCACCTGATTAACTGCAGGAGGCACGCGTGCGATCTGCAATAGATCATTCAGCTTCTTGATCTAGAAATTGCTCACTCCGATCGCTCTCGCCTTGCCGGCGTCGTAGGCCGTCTCCATCGCCCTCCACGTACTCCCTATGTCCGTTTCCGTCAGATTCTCCGGCTTTAATCCTACCGACCCCTTCTTCATCCTCACTGGCCAGTGTATCTACAAAAAAACACACCGTATCTTCTTTTTGTTAAACAAAAAGCAATTGAGCTCATGATATTCTGTGAAGCATAAATTTACATATCAAACGAGAAACTGTACCAGATAGAGATCTAAGTAGTCAAGCTGCAATTCCTTCAAAGTTTTGTCCAACGCAACTGGTACATCTTCAGGAGCATGATCTACGCACCTGTGGAGTTCGTCAGGAAAAACAGAGCACATCTGTTCAGCAACCAGAAGGCAAAAACATGTATAATCTGAGATTGAAAAGCTGGACAGATTCCCAGACGATACAAACCAGAGTTTGGAGGTGATCCATAAGTCTTCGCGCTTCACAACTCCTTCGTCAAACAGTTTCTTAAGAGCAGTACCAATCTACGAAATCAATACGAATTCAGATTAACCAATACATAGTCATACAACGCACAAAGAGAAAGAGATGATTGATTATAAACTATTAATACCTCTATTTGACTGTAGTAAGCTTGAGCACAATCGATGTGCCTGTACCCAACCTGCAAATTACATTCAAATTCCTTCAGGTTTTTGAAATCTACATTCGTACTATCCCTAATTCGATCTAAGGAGGTGGGATAAAGAGGAGTTAGAAAGTGGATACATACCTTAATGGCAGTGGTGACTGCATTGGCAACAACACCAGGAGCAGCCTGGTAAGTTCCTAAGCCAACGGAAGGCATCTTAGCTCCAGTTTTGAGCTCGAAGAATCTAATTGCATTCGCCATTTTTGCCAGTATATTGTAGCGATCAATGTGGGTTTCCTCTGTCTGTGTGAGGCCTCTGCAACAATTTATAGGCACAGTGAGCGAAGGAAGGAGGAGGAAGAGCTGCAAAGCTCACAGAAAAAAGTGAGAAGTGCATTTTTCGGGTGGCTGCTTGCTGGCGAATGATATATGCACTCACGTCATTCCTACACCAATTCCTGCTCATTCAATGACTTGAAAACATTCACATTCCCATATCATTGAATTCGTCCAGCAGCCATGGAGAACGGTTT
This sequence comes from Vachellia pachyceras, assembly GCA_025593235.1. Taxonomy (NCBI): domain Eukaryota; kingdom Viridiplantae; phylum Streptophyta; class Magnoliopsida; order Fabales; family Fabaceae; genus Vachellia; species Vachellia pachyceras. The sequence continues at coordinate 2,055 of JANTPZ010097947.1, forward strand.
CATGCCATAAAAGAACATGATTGATGCCCTAGGGCTGGGAAGGAAAAATCAAAATGAAATTGGTGTGCATTAAAGACTATTAATCTTTGAAAAGATCACTCCCTCACAAATTAACAACTTGAGGTTTAAATCATAAATAAGAGATCCTCCTATTTAATGTCCAATAATGTGTGTTTCCAAAATACATTAGAAGAAAGCAGTTACGGTTTTCGAGATGATTTTACGGATTTTGAGATACTTTTACATATTTCAAGATGATTTTTTATCTTATCTTGCATGTCTGTTGAAAAAACAGGATTCCCAAACATGCATAATATAACATTTGCTTGTTTCCTATTATGACCCAATCACTCCTCCCACCGCCCACAACTATCCTACTACCGTCTTCTACCCTTCTTATCACTAAAAATCATCTAAATTCACCAATAATTTATAAATAAGACTACATCTCATTCCATCCTTAATATATGAATTAGCTAAGGATTAGATTTAATCATAAATATAATATTTCAAATCATTTATCTCATAAGTTTATAATGTTTTCTCTAAAGTATCTCTATTAACACTAAGGGTTTCTATGTAAAGGTGGTTATGATGAAATGTGATATGTTAAGAAAATCAACCCATACTTATTACAAAAAACTGTTTTAACTGATTTACTTAATATACCCAAAGTAATTATATTATGACTTATTGTATTTAGTGCCGGGAATGCGGGCCAGCCCGCCAGGTATCCCAACCCGCCAACCAGCTAACATTTTATTTTTTTATAAAAATTAAATTCTTTTTCATTTTTTTACCCAGTTTTTTTATAAGATTATATATTTATGATATTCTCTTTCAAATTCTATGAATAAGTGTTCAGTAATTTCCTAAAAATTTAATTTAATATTACCTTTCTTTTGTAAAAAATATTTGAATGAAAAAAAGTAAAAAAAATACATAAAACTATATTTTTTTTAAAAAAATAAAAAAGCGGGTTAGGTGGCTGGCCTGCCAACTCGAGGGTTTAAGGTGGCGGGCTGTGGGCCCAACCCGTATTACCGGTACTAATTGTATTGAGTGTCATGTGTATGTATCCATACCACATGACGTAAAAGTGTAAACTTCTCCTACATCATGAATAATTGCAAAGCGAAATTGCCTTTCAATTCTGTGTAAGTGCACAAAAGTGAGTTACAGATGTGGACATGAAAAGTGTAAATTTCTTTTAGCTCCTCTCTTGGAAGTTAAGAATCCTACCCACGCCAAGAGTTGGTAAAACAGATTCAATCCGTGAGTTCATGGTGGGTTTGAATTGCAAAAAATGCAGCTCGCATGCATGAGCCTAAGCTCAATCAGTGGGCTGGCCCACATTTTTTGGTTTTTTAAAAATTAATTTTTTAAAATGTTAAATCTTTATAAACCATACAACACATAATTGTATATATTTACTTAAATATTTTAATATTATTTTTATTTATGTATCAAAAATGAATATTTTTTAAAAATATTTAATATTAAAATACATAAAATTTACCAAAAATATATTATGACGAGTTGCCAAACTTGAGTTAGGGTTTTCGCAACATACCAAAGTGTGAGTCGTACAGACCAAAACCATTTAGCCACAAGGCTGGCCCGCGACCCATTTCCCAGTGTTACCAATGATAGGATCACCTTTTTCTTTTGAAAAAAGAAAGAAAGAAAGAACGATGGGTGCTGTCAGAGAGTTCATTAGTGAATATCATTTGCAAATACATCACATGTGTTCCAAGTTTGTTAAGATATGCAATGGCCAAAATATACACAAATCACCAAACACTAAAAGCATCAACAAAGTAAATGAATAATATACAGTGCAAACTAAACTCAGAATATTGACAACGAACCCCACTTTAAAAAGTTAAGACTTTAATGAGATGGTGAGATGGGGGAGAAGATCGGAGTTGAATGTGACATGTAATAAAAAAAAAGGAAAATTTGCATTTAGATCCCAAATAAAAAAATTAATCAATAAAATGTTTTAAAAATTCATAAAATTACAATAAGATCCAAAGAGTAGCTGTTGATGTTATCGTTAATAATCTTACTAATTTTCATTAACAACCTCAGCAGTTATTCCTGGGATCTTATGATAATTTTGTAAATCTTATAGACCTTTCATTCATCAATTTTCTTATTTGGGATTTGATTATAAATTTTCTATAAAAACACATGCGCATATTATATATCAGTGTTCATGAAACCGGACCGGACCGGAAACCAGCAAACCGGTTGGCAGTTCGACCCCGGTTTGGGGTCAAACCGATCAACCTGGTCTGACCCGAGCTGAACCGGGATCAACCGGTCAACCCGACAGGGTTAGTGGGTTGACCGGGCTGATCTTTTTTTTAATTTTCCTTTAAAAAACAAAATAATAATTTGTTAATTTGAAATTTAAAAAAATAAAAACAAAATTCCTTCTCACATAGACCCAGTGTCACGTTCACATATACTCATCTTCTTTTTAATTAGTTTTTAAAAATGATGAATTATTTTAAAATTTCAAATTTGAAGGTTAAAAAACAAAACCTCTTATCATATATATTTTGATATTTTGTTATGATGAATATTTTAAAATTATAAATAATGTCGGAGAATATATAACGTACAAGTATATGATTGGTTTAGTAATTGTTATTTTATTAATAATAGAATTTACCGCTTAATTTTTAGAATTTTCAATTTTGGATAGTTTGGTTGTGTCAATGTATGATAAAATGTATTTTTTTATTTTTTTTATTCCTCGCCGGTCTGACCTCAGTTTGACTTTGGTCTGACTCACTGACTCTTACCCCATTGCCTTATCCGATTCAGTCACCGGTCCGATTTTATATATATATATATATATATTAGGTTCAAGGATTGTGGTTGGCACATGGTGCAGACGTATTAAAGGCGGGCATGTTCATAGAATGCAACCATACGTGGCCCCCTTGGGGAAGAGGCAAGTAAAAGGAAAATTTATTGGTATGTTCCAAATAAAAGACATAATGGAAAGATCTCATGATCCAAAATATTTATCAAAAGGTCCCATTGACAACATGAGGTGTTGTTAACATAGCGCATCATGTTATCAATGTATAGGACCTCATATTGTCAATAAGACATTTCCATAAATATGTCTCTTATTTGGGACCTACTAATAAATTTCTCCAAGTAAAATGGGTGATCAACTGGAGCAAAGTGATTAAGCCTTTCCTGAGCAAAAAATAAAATAAAAATTAAGCATCCCATATTTTTAGTACACTTTTTTATAATTAGGTTGCCTTGTTAGATAATTCAGTTGGCATGTTCTATTTAATCGTGTTCCAACCATATGTGTCTGTGTGGATGTTACTATTTATATATCTTAGCTTCGTTTGTTAGACAGTTCCTTTCACCCGAAAGTTCAAATTTGAAGCTTACTGAAATTCTACAGTTGCTGCATGTAGAGAGTGTTATGCCAAACTTCATTTTTTGGTCTAAAATACTTTTAAGCCTTCAAAGTCAATCAATTAGGATGGCTCAAATATTGTCCAAAAGAAGCTATTTTTTTAAGATTTTAACTTTTATTTAAATTTAAATCTTAGGAAATTAAAAAAGTCTATTCATACATAAATCATATCCTATTTTGTTTTTATCCTAATTTTAGTCTACAGCAAGCTTTCCTTCATCCACATATATTTCATACTTGAGGCAATTATATTCGAAATACTGCTGAACAATAAATGCTAACATTTCCTCCAGCAATCACATTATGAGGAACTAGTCCCTTTTGTTAGACCAATCCCTATTAGTTAGTTGAATTTTTTTATTAAGCATAAATGTCCTCCTTTTAAAAGTAATCATATTCAAAGTATTGTCAGATAATAATGAGACACTTTTTTCATTAAAATTCAAATTGTAATTCACAATATTGTGAGATCATGATTCAAATAAGCTCTTCTGCGGAAGAAGAATAGTAAAATCCCAAATCTTTTTCAATCTTGTACATTTCAATTTGTTTTGAGACATATCTTTCCTATAGGTACAAAAGGAAGTAGGAAAACAAAAGGAAAGCTCTCAAGACTAAAAGTAGTATCCAAAGTATCAATGGGGTTGAATCACTCCCAACACAGTAAATCAAGATTATCCATAATTATCATTATTTTAAACAGAATTGCCACTGTGGGTAGAAAAAACAGCAACCCAACTTGTCTTTCTTCAGAGTGTACACGTGGATTTTTCTCGGATTCCCGTCGGGGCTAGAAATCAAGTATTAGCGGCCCTTAATAATATTTCTTCAACTATATGCCTTCTGTCCGCCATTTCTCAGTGCTTTATCACATATCAAAGGATTGGCCTTTTCTCCAGTGCTATCACTTTTCTTTTGCTCCCACTTGATGAATCCTAGCTCTTTTCCTGTTATCTTCTCACCCTGATTTCCTCTTCACTTCCTCTTATTGTTGCTTCCATACTTTACAATCTACATGATAGATCTCCCAGACCTGTAGTGCAAGGGTGGGTGAGCTGAAGAGATTGGTGAAAATGGCCCTTTTTTGAGATCTAGGGTTTCTTCAGGGACCCTTTTCATCAACAAAAGGGCCCTGAGTCCGTGAAAAGAGGAAGATGAAGCGATTGTTGGGGGGTCCGGGGACGATCACGGGGTTGATGCTGAGATTAGGGCAATGCGCATTTGGTACTGCTTCTATTGGAGTTATGGTTACTGCTTTTGCGTTCTCTAGCTACACTGCCTTTTGGTATTGCTACATCCCTTCCATCTTCTGCTTTTTGGCTGTTAGTGTACCGATTCCCTTCTGGTTTTCATGCTATATCTGAAAAATAGTGAGTGGTTTACAGATGAATCTTCTTTGTGAGCTGCAACCTGTTAGCATTGTTTATTTAGCTTAAGATTAGCCTGACACTTCTAGTGAGGGCGTATTAATGTTCCTGAGCTATATTTATCAACTGGAAGTTGATTTCCGATTGTAGTTTTTGACATTCAGTAAGGACTTGAGTTATACTAGTAGATAATATTACCATCGAAGCTTGTTCATGACACGATTCAGTTTAATGGGGACCTCTGGGAACGGAAAAAACTCATTAATACTAAGGATACGGCTGAGGAAAAGTTTCTTAGATGTTTGTCGTCAGGTTTCCTATAAAAACATGGTAACCGTTTTTTTTTTTTTGGGGGGGGGGGGTTGGGTTTGGGGATTGTGCGTGCGTGGAAAGACTCATATAAATGCTCAACCCAAAAATATTGTTGAAGAACATGATGGAAGATACCAAAAAATATATGCCTAATATTTGTCCTATTATTTAATGACTCATTCACAACTTCTTCATATCTGGAATTATATGTTGCATAGAGGCATGCTCATTCTGTTATCTGTGGCTATGAGAAGCGAGATTGACAAACTTTTATTTAATGTCTGATTGAGAAGTTTCTTGCCCCTCACTTTCACCTTTGACTTTGAGCCTGCTCATGCCTATTTACACCTTGTTATTGTCTGTCTCCTCATGCGTATAATTGTAAGAAATCCTTCTTGATACTATTTTCAATCTGGGGTACAATCGTACGTGCATCATTCTCTTTTGTATTGTGGTTGTAATGCTGGATTGCTAGTAAATCTGTGTAACCAAACATTTAACTTTACTCACAGCTGATACTTGTGAGCAGCATATGGTAGATCGTTGCATTCAGGGTTCTTGGAACTATGACTCTAAGCATTGTCCATTGCAGTATTGAAGTGCAGCACATTATCAAAAGAATATATATATATATAAATATATAAAATCTAGAATATTGGACAGCTATGATAAAAAAAATAGAAGATTAATGTATACTAAAAATTTATTTCATGCTCCAATCGTTGTTGATATTAACTCCAACAATAATTTTAAATTCAACAGTATCCAGCAATTGAATGTTTAAATCACAAATATGTCAAGATTGAATGACTTCAGGTGTTGTGAAGAATGAGAGAAGGTTAGTTCCTTCTAGATGAAGTGATGAAATAGAGGAGGGAGAAAATGCCAACAGAGATTAAGTCATAAAACTGAGAAAAACCAGAAGTAGCTTGAATAAGGACAGAGGAAGGAGCTAGAATGAGAAATCAGGATTGAGCGATGAACTTAAATTGATATTTTGGCTGTATATTCCTTTGGTGTACCGCAATATGCCATCTGGATTTTGCAATGCCACTATTATTGCTTGGCAGTTGTCACAACTTTGACTTTACATGATCGAGTATAGATTTGGCCGGGGGATAGACTGTAGTGTAAAATGCATGAACCACATCAAAGTAAGGCTGTATGATGAATAATAAAGTCAATGGGTTCCTTACTATTTCATGTATTGAAGAATGAGTCAACAATCCCAGTCTAATTATTGTGGCATCTCTGCAAAAGATCATTCATCAGAGTAGTGAATGAGTTCTGGATAAAGCATTGTTTGAGAGATTTTGCCTTTTGTTATAACTAATTTTTTAGCCTACATATCAGTTATAATTTAGAAACGTCTTTTTATATCTAGACCGGCAAGGAATCTATTTAGGAGAAGCATGCATATTAAACTGAGTTAACAATAGTTAATGGTGCTTGCAAAAGCTGTATGAACCTTATTCATGTTTGTGAGCATTGTCTGGCTAAGATTTTGAAGAGTTACCGCATCGGCTGGAGCTAGAGAAGTTAGGACTGAATGTTTACGTTGATTAATGTTCCATTTGGGTATAAATAAAGTTTCCCTTTTCTTTGGCTTTAAAACATGCTATTATCTTTTGTTCTTCCAATATCTTTACACTTCTTGTCTGCACTTTCAGTTACTTAATTGCATCTATGGGACTTCAAGTGCTCTGGAGCTTCGGGCTTGCATGTCTTGATATTTATGCTCTGAGGAGAAAGAGAGACCTGCAAAATGCAATCCTTGTTAGCCTGTTTGTTGTGGGTGATTGGGTAATAATCAAGCCAATTTCCTTATCTTCTATCTTTTTGAGGAGGAAAAGTCTGTTAAGCTTTTTTTTTTAGAGCTGGATTAAAGTAAAATATGATTAATCTTATCATTTGTATCACTTATTCTGGATGGACTGAAAAGTTGATTTACTGTATCATTGAAATAGCTGTAAGATGGCTTGCTGTACTTGCAAAATTTAGAAGATAGGCTCAACGTTGTAGTTTTCTGAGCTCCTATTTTTAGTCAACCAACTAATGTATCATTTAACAAACATCACTTGGAAGTAATTGAGGAGTTTGAACTTTGAAGCAAACTTTATTGCTTCTCCATCACCCATGTAAAAGGCAGAGGAGTCCTGTATTGTAATTGTGATCTAGTTAATGGTTGAGGGAAATTGTCATTTTTTGGTCCAGAGTTGATAAAACCTATGCCTTAGTGCATGAATTTATTTTATACTGATGGGATTATTATAGAATCTTTTTCGACTTTCTTCATGAATATGGATTATTGGGGATTTATTCCCTCTCAAGTGCTAGTTCTGCTATATCTGAATGGAATAAGTGCAACATAAATGAAGTTTGCTTGTCATGTTTTGTGATGAAACATTTTGGGGGTCATTGTCAGATATTAGGATAATACTACCAATGGGCTTTGGGTGAAAATAATTTTGGCATAATATCAGAGTATTGTAGCCAAGTGGTACAGAATTTGATCATTCCTTCCTCTAATTCTTTTCATTAAAACGAAGTCTTAGCTTATGGTGTGATAAACCTGTGCTTTTTTTTTTTTGTGAAAACCTGTGCTTTTCACATGTTGTAAGTCCTGTCAATTTTCTTGTGATGGTTACAAATTATAGTAAAATTATTAATAGGCCTTCACATAAAACTAGGACGTTTGAATTGAATTAGTCAATTGTTTCCTGCTGATGATAGTGATATATGAAATGCAGGTAACGGCTACTTTATCATTGGCAGCTGCATGCTCGTCGGCAGGAATTATCGTCCTTTATTCTAAAGACCTGGATTTCTGCAGGACTCAGAAGAATCTGCCTTGCAGAAGGTACCAGATTTCTGTAGCCATGGCTTTTATCACCTGGGTTTTTACAGCAATCTCATCACACGTGATGTTTTGGATCTTAGCCTCTGTGTAGCTCCAACCTGTTTCCATTGCCACGGAGATGACTTGCACGTTATAATGTCCTTGATATCTGTTGTATATTTCGTTGCATGAGTAGATTAGTTGACGCTGTAAATTTTGCTGTATCAGTATCTCACCTTCACATCCTAGTGGAACTTTCTAGGAAAAAAAATAGACTAAACCAATCATGAAGCGATGGATAGACATATACATAATTATTCATGGTTGGTTTAGTTTACGAATTTCTTTTTGTAGATTGTGTTTGAAGTTTGTCTTTCTACATTTTGCCCTGACAAAGTTGCTTCCATAATTTTCCTTCTAACTCAACCATGATATTCATTATTTAAGTATAATGATTTTTCCCTTTACAATACATATTTAAGAATTTGAATTATTTATATCCACAATGGTAAATATATAATATATTTGCAGAAATAAGAACGAGATGGTGAGTGCAATGATAATGTGTGTTTTTTTTTTACACTTGTATTTTGTATCATTCTCTTCCAAGGACAATGCCCACCATATTACCGGCCATTAGCATTTTGACTGTGGACGGGTGGCCAGTAAGAAGCATCTAATTGTTTTTAATCTCTCGTCTCTTCCCATTGCAACTAACACACCAAATCGTTTTCAACTACTAACCACTCAAATAGATCTGATATTGGATTGGATGGAGTGGTTAGATCAAGACATTTTCTTATTTCATATAAATTTTTCAAGGTGAAAAATGCATAATATTTGCATAATACTACGTTTTAGTCTTTAATATAAAAGTTTAGGTATATTAAGGGTATAGAATAAGTTATTTAAATTAAACAAATGTGATATGATTGTTGTAAAATATTATTATTGACAATAAATTACATATTGATTCGGATGATAAATTTGAAAGATAAAATTTATTAATATCTTGTATTTAATATTTACCATTTAATTCAATCCCTCAACTAATTTTTATATCAAGACTCGATAGAGTAACAAAAATTAAAAACACAAGCTTTCACCAAATCTCCCTCCCTTAGCCATCAATATGAAGGGCAACTCACCTGTGGTCATATTAACAGATATAGAGAGAAATACTTTTTTTTCTTATTTTTATGCCACTTCATCCCATTTTTTATTTAAATGTATAATTTTATCTTTCATTTATTATTGTGTTGACTTTGTTCTCATATGATGTATATTAAATAGGGATAAAACTAAATTTATTGAATTTTAAAATATAGTTGATGAAGTTTAAAGTTTTCCTTAGTATTATGAAATATATTAAAAGTTACTTATAAATAAGATTATGAAGATATATTGGGTCCGTTTAGCAACACGGTAGAGAAGTACTTTTACATAAATCGAGACAAATATGTGGAGGAGATTATCTCATTTTACAAAAAAAACACTGTTAAACGTGTTTTTAGGTATAAGTTGAGCGTTGACAAATGGTCAGTTACCTAAATTTAAAGGAAACATGAGAAAAGCATAATGTACAAATTCTTTACGTGAAAGCAATCAATTCGTAGGTAGGTCCCTTGTAAGTGGACAGTTGCGGATTTGATTCCACGGTTCCTGCCTTTGTTTTCTAACCAAAAAGGGGGAAAAAAAAAAGCAAAAGAGCTCCGCGAAACACACAGTTACAGACATCTATGTTTTGGGAACATCGTTAGTAAGAATGCTAATAAGGTACTCAATCTCATCGGAAACCTCCTTCATGGAAGGCCGACTCTGCCTCTGCTCATCCAAGCAAGCCACTGCAAGAAACCCCAGAGACTTCATCGTCTCCAACTCCAAGTTGGTTGCTCCGTCCTTCAACACCGGATCCACCATGTCCAGAAACCTCTCTTCCTTCATCATCTTCTTCCCATAAACTACCAAGTTCACATTCTCCTCTTCCCTGTTAAAATCAATAGCCTTCTCTCGCGTCAGAATCTCCAACAACACCACCCCAAAGCTATACACATCACTCTTATCAGTGAGCTGAAAGTTACGATAATACTCTGGATCAAGATACCCTAGTGTCCCCTGTGCACTGGTGAAGATATGGCTCTTATTCGCCTCAGCTATCTCAACAAGCCTGGACAGCCCGAAGTCTGAAACTTTGGCATCTAACTTATCATCTAACAGTATATTGCTTGATTTTACGTCCCTATGGTATATGGGAGGCAGTGCTGAAGAGTGAAGATAGTAAAGAGCTTGAGCTGTTTGGTGAGCGATTTTGAGCCTGTGAAGCCAGTGGAGAGGAGGATCAAAACGGTGCGTGTGAAGGTGGTCGAAGAGGGTGCCGTTGGGGATATACTCATAGATGAGAAGGGGTTGGTAGTCGAGTTCGACACAGCAACCGAGGAGGCGTACGAGGTTACGGTGGTTGACCTGGCAGAGGATTCGGACCTCGTTGAGGATTTGGTCGAGGGCTTTGGTGTTGCCGAGCTTGGCTCGTTTGATGGCTATGATGGTGCCGTCGTCGAAGGTTCCTTTGAAGACTTCTCCGAAGCCGCCGGTGCCGATGAGGTTGTTTTTGCAGAAGTTGTTTGTTGCTTTCTTGATCTCTCTCATTGTGAAGATCCTGGCTGATAGCCCACAGTTGGCCTTTGCGCTTAAGATTCTTTCCTTTTGCTTCGTTAACTTCCTTTCGGCTTTTCTCTGTGATTTCTCATTCTTCTTGTACACAACAATACTCACCATCAATGCAATGAATACTATGGCTCCCAAGGAAGCTCCCACAGCTGAAGAAAACAACATCCCACGAAAAAAAATACATAAACAACAGTCTATTATCTCAATACTACAAATATGGGTAATTAATGGGAGAAAAGCCCAAAAAATAGAAGAGATAGAACAAATGAGTAATGAGAGGTGGAAGGCTCCATGTCTTAATTCACAATCTTAAAATTTAAGTTCATGGTTATTCTTCTTTATTATATATTACTTATTAAACTCAATTCTATGTGACATCTAATGTTCACATCCACCGAAGCCTACTCATATTATATGAACATCGCGAATACATAGAAGGGGTTATATCATAAAAAACAATATATATTTATATAGAGGGGGTTAATTATTTATTATTACATACCAGCTAGCAGCATGGCCTTTTTCTTCTTCCGAGGTTTGCATTTTTTACCCTTTCTACCATCCCTTGGGCACGTTGCATCTGCATGTAGTGATGAGAGAAGACAGTGATTATCAACAGGAATATCACAAATCCTAAGAAATTATTCTTCACAATCAAAGATCTGATCATAATGTTATATAAAGAAGAAAAACATGCCAAAAATGAACCAAAATTACTGTTAGTATACACGGGAAAATTTATTTTAAACTTCTAAAACTTCATTTAAAAGTCAAAAACCTTTCACTTACTTTTCGGTTGACTAAGACTGAGTTGGCACAAACCATTGCCGGGGTCCCACTTGAAGCCAGCATTGCAAAGGCACTTCATTTGCCGAGCATTGGTCGGATCCTTCAAACACTTGGAGTTC
>JANTPZ010097949.1:0-10378 GCA_025593235.1 Vachellia pachyceras
AACCCATTATCCAACGACATCTGCAAGTGTTCATTATTGGGAATTCAAGGTTTGGGGTGATGGCTTCTCATTGGTCTTCAACCAAACTGGCTCTATACTTGTTCAGAGCAGTAATAAAAGCATAGTCGCAAAGGGTATCATCACATGCTCCATCTACATAAGATTTCTATCACAGAGCTAATATTGATTATGATGGAGTTTTTAAGCACTACATCTATCCCAAGGGTAAAAGTTCCAGTGCCTGGTCAATTAATTACAACATACCGGAAGATATTTGCTCAGCAATTAATGAATATCCAGTAAATGGAGCTTGTGAATTCAACAGCTACTGTACCTCTGATAAGGGGATGAAAAGTTGCCTTTGTCCAAATGGTTATAGTTTCATTGATCCAAACGATGTGATGAAAGAATGCAAACAAAACTTAGTTCCACAAAGTTGTCATCAAACTTCTTCACAAGCACATCTCTTTGATTTCTATGAGTTGCAAGACACATTTACCTCGTTCTGACCATGATTACTTCAATCCAGTAAGTGAGGATTGGTGTAGACAAGCTTGTTTAGATTATTGTCTTTGTGCTCTTTTTATTCTCTGAAACGGGGAATGTTGGAAGGAGAGCCTGCCTCTCAAGAATGATTTGATTGATTTTTCATTCAAAGGGAAAGCTATGCTTAAAATAAGAAAAGATAATTCTTCTGCTTTGGGTAACCCTGAAAATATTACTGTGAAGAACCATGGATCAAAATTGATTGTTATTGGTTCAACGCTTTTAGAAACTTCTGTTATCTTGAGTGGCAGTTTGTGCAGTTGTATATTGGTCTGGCCACAATAATCACAAGGAGCCCAAAACTAGTTCATATAGGCCAAGCGAATCTTAGAAGTTTCACTTATGATGAGTTGATGGAAGGAACAAATGGGTTTACAGAAGAATTGGGCCGTGGTGCAATTTCTAATGTTTACAAAGGTGTTCTACTGGACATTGCAGGGAGCCTTGTTGCTGTTAAGAAACTAAAAAATGTTGAATGAAAATGAGAAGGAATTTGAAGCAGAAGTGAGTGCAATTGGTCAAACACACCATAGGAATCTGGTGCAGCTTTTGGGTTTCTGCAACGAAGGAGAGCACAAACTACTGGTTTATGAATTCATGAGTAAGGGAACGTTAGCAAGTTTCCTTTTTGAAGACCAAATGCCAAGCTGGCATCAAAGAGTGCAAATAGCAATATGAATAGCTAAAGGGCTCTTGTACTTGCACTAAGATGCAACACTCATATCATACATTATGAATTTATGATATCAAACCTCAAAACTTTTTACTAAATGAATTTTAAGCAGTTAAAGTTTCAGATTTTAATTTAACTAAGCTATTGAAGATTGACTAGATTGTGACTACAACAGCAATTAGGGGAACTAAAGGGCATGTTGCAATTGAGTGGTTCAAAAACAAGCCAATTACCATGAAGGTTGATGTTTACAGCTCTGGAGTTTTGTTAATGGAGCTCATCTATTGCAGAAAGAACTTTGATATAAATGTTCAAGATGAGAATAAGATGGTACTAATATATTGGGCATATGATTGCTTTAACCATAGGAGATTGGAGAGAGTTGAAGGGTATGTGAAGATCGGTATTTGGTGTATTCAAGAGGATCCATCAACAAGACCCACCATTAAGCAAGTCGCACAAATGCTTGAAGGATTAATGGTTGTGCCAAATCCTCCTGATCTGCCATCCTTTACAGGTCAATGATAGGCCTTGCAACAAATAAATGTTGTCTAATTGTATCTTTTAGGAGTCCATGTTCATCTTGTAGGACCGGTTAAAATATCAAGAATGGTGTTTATGCATTTGGTGCTTAGTATAGATATGTTAGTGGCTATGCATGGTCCTCTGTGTTTTGTTTGTACGAATATGAGAATAAAGAATTCTAAGCGTGTGAATTTTTTTAAAATAAAAGAACTAAAAGATTGGTATGTTTTGTAGATGACTTGATTTTTTTTGTGGTAAGGTTGAACCTTTGGGGCAAAACTATCCTTGTAATATGGTGTTTTGAAAATAAAAAAAAACATTGCCTATTTTAAGCACTCATCGTAAGCTATTGTTAGAAAATTTTTAAAATAAAGAAATATAATGCAAAGTTATGCCTTTATAAATTAATTTGTACTTTGAAGCGGCCTAAACCCGATGATGTCCTGAAGTAGTTTTAGAAACCTCAATTACTTTAGAATTGGCTTTATATTACAAATTGTCCAATTTTACAGGTTTTATTGATAGAGTGTTACACCTCCATCATAAGCTAGTTCTAAACCCCCTCAAATGGGTTTAGTGGCCTAAATGAGATCTATAATCTTAATCACAAAGAAAACATAGCCCAAACACAGATACCCACTATTCATTACGGCATCTCCATCCAAATAACCAAAAGCCCTCAAGCAGGATTGAACAGAACAAGGTCTTAAATATCAATAGCCACTGTTAGGAGACTCACTCACCATTTCCAGGTATGCAACGGGAGTCGGATCCGGATTAGTTGAGGCGAAACTCTGAAGACCAGATGGAAACAAAAAAAAAATCCCCCCCCCCCCCCCGGGTAAGCAAATCTGTTAAAATGGCTACTGCAAACCTAAAAGCTAGACTAATAATAGAGTGGCGATGAGATAGCTGAAACTTAGCTTGGAGAGAACGGATTAAAAATCGACACTTGAGTATCACAGCAGAGGTGGTAGGTTCTATTTTTTTTTTATTTCGAATAAAGAACAAAATATGAGGCTTGAGAGCTTCCTTTTCATGTTTGCAGTTAGACTCTTGTACCGGCATGAAGAATGCAGCATTCAAATTTTAGGCTATGACGTCAAGCATAAAAAATGTCATGCTGATGATTCTTACACCCTCTAACTACGTACAGCAGCAATAACCGGAACTAAAGTGTATATCGCATATGAATGGTTCAAAAATATTCCCATTACCTTAAAAGTGAATGTTTATATCTGCGGAGTTTTGTTACAGAAACTCATTTGTTGTAGTGGACATAGCTAAAAATGAGAATAAGATGGCACTGATTATTTATGAATGCTTGCAAGTTGCAAGATAGGATGATTCAATTTTTGCTTGGAGGACTTGTGCATGTACCAAAGGTCCCTGATCCGCCCTGATGAAAGATTTCAATGTAACCATGTACAGCCTTCTCAGTAAATTCATGTTTTCTAGTGATTAAGTATCTAATTGGTCTCCAAAGTTCACATTGTTCTCACGGTTACCAAAACGAATTAGAAAGCCAGTTGTTTCAAGAAATGGAGCCAATTGAACTGAACTGAACAGGTATATCAGTTTCTGCTCATTGTCTTTCTTGAATACAATTCACACCTTGTTACAGAAATATTTCACAATGTACTGAACTTTTCTGAGATCTCAGTTTTAAGAATTCAATCTTCCATGAGACATCAGATAAAAATGGAAGAAGCAAAGAGCATACTTGCTTAGAAGGGTTCAAGTCTTGCATTCCATGAAGCCAACAATCAGGGGAAACTAAAGTTATTTTTATTTACACTTATTTGGTTTTACTGAAAATAAAGGATGAGACTGAGATTCTCCAGAGAGGCTTCCATGAAGCAATTATCAAACAAATGGAAACCCGAATTTGGTAACCGACTGTATAACTGCATAATGTAGTCTCGGTTTTTGACATCATATGTATCAATTCTCCAATCAATACAGGGAAAACAAAACTAAGGGGTTTGACCCTTTGATGAACCTCATAATTGTTGTTCTTTACACATATTTGCCATACAAATAAGCAGCTCTCAATCTCATATACATAGGGTAACAAAATTTAGAATAGAGCCAAAGCCTCATCCTACAAAGAAGAACTAAACTAAATCATAAGTGATATTCAAACTGATTCTGCAGGCATTAAACCAGATATGAGTTGAGAACAACTAGAATGCTTCAACAACAGAGAAGAGCAAAATCCCAACATGGAAGTATCCAAATCAAACTGCATAATAACATCCTCCAATTGGTATCCTCCTATCACAATGGGAAATTCTGGGTTCAATCCTCCATCCACAAATCCCAAACACATCACTTCACTGCTCAACCGCACCATTGAATTCCAACCATATATCCTCCACTTTACTAGCTCACTCTGCAGTACAAGATCAATCATTGGCACATCATCAATCCCTTTTGAGTTAAAACAGAGGTCGAATGGTGCCATTGAAGTCACCCTGGTCATGTTCATAGCAGAAGCAGCTTTCATATAAGCTTTCTTGAAAGTGTCATAGATTGAGCTCTCCATGATAGTGTAAGGCACAATCGAGCTCAATTGAGTCCTTCCTTTAGTGTCTTGGTCCTTGAGCAGCGATAAAGACAATCTCCTACCGTCAATTTTGATGGAGTTCACGGTGATGAAGTATCCCTTTGGGTTGGTAAAGAGGGGCGTGAATGTGAGAGATCTGAAAATTTCACCTTCAGGCTGAGATTCATACGAGTTTCTTCCTAATGATACAACCCCAGCCGAAGAAGAGAGGCATAGAGTAATTTTCCTCTGGGCGTTGACTGAATCGAAAATCTGAGATGATAATGAACTGCGAGCCCCACCAAGACCTGCCATACCTTTAGCTCCAATCGCTATGCCACTCAATTGTTGGGCGGGTGGACAAGTGAAGATAAGGGGTTGACCAATTTCAATTGATTGGAGGGCCACGGTGTCTTGTACGAGGTTTCCTTCTCTGGGTATCATTCTTGTGATGGTATTCTCCGGGAAAACCTGACATGGCTGGTTCTGATCGGGAAGCTGAGTTTGAGCCTCAAGGTGATGGCTTTTTGCCATAAGGCATTCAATTGAACGGCTTGGAATGGTACGGAGGGAAGAGGAAGGTGGGTTTCTGGATGAACAATCAATCCAGAGGGAAGACGCACCCAGATCAAGCACAAGCAGTGTAGGAACAAGGGGAGTGCCATAAGAAAGAGAAGTCAAGTACTGGAGAGTAGAAGGGTCTTTAGTAACAGGAAGAGCAAAAGAAAATGGAAGGAAGGAGGAGGCAAAAACATGAGAAAGATTGAGGACGAAGAAGAAGAGAAGAAGATAACCAGTAAAGGAAGCCATGGAAGTAGAGAAAGAAAAGGTTGAAGGAGTTGAGAAATTGCGATGAGGCGACTCGTCTGGGTTGTGCTTCTTGAGAGAAGGGTAGAGGAACAGAAAAGGATAAGGACTTGTACCTTTTGAAAGCGTGCTGACTAGATAACTCTTGGGGCTTATCTTCTCTATTTGATTTCTGAAGTTGGTGTAAATTGCTGGTTGGCCGCAGATATGTTGATGGTTTTTGATATTGATGGTTGATTCACAAGTGTCAATGCTTTTCTCGTGGTCTTTAGGTTACCAAAAATATAATTTTTAAAATATCAAGAATCCAGGGGAGGGTTATGGGTTGGGTATTTAAGGTCCAGTCAAGTTGTGTTCTACTGTGTATCCTCTTGCTTTAGGTCCACTTTTAAAGCATCCATAATTGGATTGGACCCAGACATGCAAGCTCACCTCAACTTTTATCCGGTGAAGTTGTTTCATCCACTCCTGCTCGATTAAGTCAATCCAAATACTCCAAAGGGCTTGGTCTATTTAGCAGGAGTTGATTCCACACAACATTATGAGTCAAATTCTCAAACATGATTGCCTTTAGCGCCTGGCAGTGACCCAAACAATGTTGCTTCCATTAGAATAATACATATGCCTAATGAAAAAGATACAATGGGATTAGATTTGACAGAATGGGTTAATTTCTCACAATATGGTAAATCAATATTCAAATTATTTAACATGATTATCTTTACAAGGATATCTGTTTTAAAAACCTTATAATCGTGTGAATCAGATTTTATGCAATCCTTTTTCATATTATTTCTTACGATTTCGGTTTGTGCGCACATTACAGGAGAATTAAAAAATGATGAGCATTGCATGTTGGTGTAAGATAAATATAGAATTGAAAAAAAGGCATCATTTGGTAATTAAAGGACAACGTAGATCATTCCAGATCCAAATTCAAAATGAATAAATATTATGTATAGTGGATCAACATTGACTAGGATTCCATTAATTAATTAAAATTTACATTAATAACGTGGAAGAGGAAAGCACGTGAGATTCCTCAATCAATAAAACGACTTGTATTCACCAACAAAAAAAATGACTTGTCAATATTTTAAAACGATGTGGCGATTGACAAAGCATATCAAATTCTCTATTGATAAAAACAAGACTCTTAACAAAATAAAGAAGGTTCAGAAACTTGGAAGTAATTAAGAATAGAGAAAACTGGGTTCTGTGGGTATTATATAATAAATTATAATCATAGTGCTAGCCACATGCAAATGTATGAATTTCGGGGAACACAGAGAACAATTTCCAACAAATCACACACAGACACACACTGAAGAATAAATTTTGTGTAGCAGCAAATGAGGTACAAGATCCTTATATTCCGGAGTTTCAAAGTCAAAAAAGATGAGTCTATTGCAACTTAGATCATCTGCAAATAATTAAAGTAGTGACTGAATTAAGCTTTCAATTGTTGGGGGAAAATAAGAAGAATTAAGTTTCCAGTTGTCTCATGAACCCTTGTTTTTATTTTTGCTTTGGGTTCAAAACCAGCTTATTATTCGCCACCATTCACCGCTCCACAATTCTCTCTTGATTAACACAGTCCATTAAATTAGTGTAATTTTAAAAATTCTCTTAAATTAATCCAAACGTTCATCTCTATTTTTTTAAAATGTGGGATTCACTTGTTTTTTTCTCTAATCAGACATTTGAATCAATTAAACTGAAAAAGTACAATTATGATTTTTTAAATATGTAAAGGAGATTATTTCGTTTGACAGAAAAATACTGTTAAACGTGTGTTTGCCTTTTTCAAACGATCAGTCAAACAAGTCAATTATCTCATATAAGTCAATTATCTCATATCTTTATTGCTCTTATGGTTCATCTAGCTCATCTGTACATAGTATCTTTCTTCTAGAAAAGGTAATTCTTTTCAAAAAAAAAAAAACTGTACATAAGCCTATCTAGCTACGTACACACATACATCATTCCCGTGCCTCTTGATCATCATGCGAGTCTGCTCTCTTCTCAACTTATGTTGGGCATACGTAGGTTGGGGAGTTAGCTTATCTGTGTTTAATTTGTTAAAGCTGTCATGTACTTCCTAATTACCATATAAATGAGTTGAGCTTATCTAAGTTTGAGTACTGCTCTCTCATTGAGCTTATCATATAAAATTCCAGCCAAAAAAAAAAATTGAAGGTCGACGTAGAATATAATTGCTACCTTGCCAATTAATGCTCTTATTAATTAAATTGAACAAGGTTTAATTTGACTACTCTTTTCATTATTTGCAGTGCCCTAGCTACAAGAATTACTCTGCCGTAAACAAACATCTTATAGATATGACATATAACGTGAAGCAAAATTAAAAGCCTATAGTTTTATTAAATTCTTTCCAATTAAATTGATCAATATTTGCCTCAACGACTCTAACCATGCTGTAATTAAATTTATGTTCAATACGCACACAAGACACAGGTGACGATAATGCTCCCTCCTCAGAATCCATATGACTTTTTGAGCCCGGCCCCATACAATACGTGAACAAGTCAATGTTGGTCGTGTGCTAACCATTAACTTCTCAGTTCTTATCAGCATACGCACACAGTGGTAACAGTATATTTTGTTAATGAAGTACTACTGATATATGTTTCTTAAAAAGAGCCAACACTTAACTACTACTTTCGTCACCGGAAAGGAAATTAATCGTACATCAAAGTGTCATCTTTGTTTCATAAAAACAGAGCAGGTGGCCGGGCCGGTTACGATAAATTATCAAGGAAGCTGCAATACTTTCTACCATATATATAACCCAAGATCGAAGCCAGCAATAAAACTGACGAGTTTCTTGAACCATCCAGTGCTTG
Source organism: Vachellia pachyceras (assembly GCA_025593235.1). Lineage (NCBI taxonomy): Eukaryota > Viridiplantae > Streptophyta > Magnoliopsida > Fabales > Fabaceae > Vachellia > Vachellia pachyceras. The sequence continues at coordinate 7,967 of JANTPZ010097949.1, forward strand.
GGATTGGATTTTGGGGTTGCATAAGATGTTCGGAAGTAACCAAGTTGGGAGAGATAAAGATGTCAGCGAGGCATGCATGAAGGAAGAAAGGAGATTAAAAAAGTGCATGGACGAGAGAAGAATTCTTGTTTGCAGCTCACGAGGAGGCACGTAATTGATCCAATATCATAAGCGTGAGACGCGTCATGTGGGAAAGAAAGGCGACGCATTGCCTGTGTGTGTGAACTGCGAGGTAAAGAATACTTCACGGGAAAGCAACTTGCAGCATTTAATACCCACCAACTTATAACTTAGTTTCTTTTTCTTCTTTTTCCTAGCACTATATATATCAATATGTGTGTGTGTATAAATAGTGTATAGAGAAGATTTTCATTCGTACGGCTGACAAAAAGGAAATCCTCCGAAGAAAAACAAAGACAGGATCATAAGATCGATGTCTCACATAGCTGTCGAGAGGAACAGGAGAAGACAGATGAACGAGCATCTGAAAGTTTTAAGGTCTTTGACCCCTTGTTTCTATATCAAAAGGGTAACCACCTACAAATACACACACACACACACACACAGACACGCTAGTATTCTCTCTTCTCTCTTTCTCTTCCTCTTTTGTGTGTGTGTGTTTCTTTGTGTGTGATCAAGTATATTCTGCTGGACATTTTCAATATTCACCTAGATAAGATTATAATATGAACTAAAATATGTATTGTTTTCTAAATTAAAATCTTGATTATTAGCATGAACATCATGATCAAACTAATTTTTTTTCTTAATTAGTCGCATAAAAGACCAGATGTGATCATCATATGTGTGTGACCCATATTGAACTTAAACCTTCACTATGGTTACTGCTTAATATATTAAGAGCTTTGTGAACGAGCTTAATTTGTTAACAAAAGAAGATCAGGACATCCTCCCCATATGCATATAGTATAGTTTATTAGATCAATGACCGGCCAGTTAACACTTCTATTTAGTAAACATACATAAAGAATAAATCATAAGTTAACGGCAAGTTGATTCAATAGATAAAAGATTAACACATAACTAATAAAGCTGTGAGTTCAAATTTTCTATCAATAAAAGGACCTTATTAATAGTCAATCTATATGTATCTGTAAGCGTTCTTTAAACCTATAGAGATGTCATGGCTTAGAGAGCCACAGGAAGGAAACATAAACTCACACACACATGCATATATGTAACGTTTTTTTGCATCACAGGAATGCAGAATCGATTTGTGAGATATAGAGTTTAGTTATATTGATTATTTGATTAGGGAGACCAAGCATCAGTAATAGGGGGAGTGATAGAGTTCATAAAGGAGTTACACCAAGTTGTGGAAGTTCTGGAATCTAAGAAAAGAACAAGGAAGAGTGTGAGCCCTAGCCCACGAACACCACTGCCACCACCATCAGCAACCAGCTTGAAGGAGGAAGTTGGAGCATCGGCAAGCTGTAACTCTTCAGTTGCAGATGTGCAAGTGAAAATCTCAGGCTCAAACGTGATTCTCAGAGTGATTTCCCACAGAATTGCAGGTCAAGTTTCAAAGATAATCAGCGTTCTTGAGGGGCTTTCTTTAGAAGTCCTTCATCTCAATATCAGTAGCATGGAGGATACAGTTCTGTACCAATTTGTTGTCAAGGTACGTAATAACATATGGAGAAAAACAAACACAATATATAGTTATATACATAGCTCTTGGACTATTTCAGTTCCGATTCATAATCATATTATTAAAGAAGCAATTTTAAGCGACTCATATTATTAAAGAAGCTGCAGGTTTAACTTGCATGTCCCTTTGATTTCAAACTAAGTTTATAGCCTTCCAGCAAATACTACCTCCACATGCTTAATATAATAGCTAGTTGGAGTGTGATTTGGTGTTAAATATAAAATTTCGATCAATTTATCTCTCAAATATATGGTTGTTTTAAGTATCCTTATTGATTACACATCTCCTAAATTTATAGTTTTTTTTCATAAAGTATCTCCAGATATTTTAGAAGAATTAACCCATATTTATTGTAAATAAATAACTTAATCCTCTTCCTTAATATTTACAAATTAGTTATCTAGATCTTGTATTAAATACCATTGATGTTTAAGTTAATCATACGAAACCAACTCTGTTATGATTACGAAAGACTGCATTAATTGTTTTTAATTTATATGGAATTTTCCTCCCTTGGAACTCTTTAATTTCTTTCTATTAAACTCATACTAGGTTAGATTTTTTTGAAGAATCGATGTTTCCTGCGCATATATATACATGTTTATCTGTAGGTTAGGATATATACTGGTAGTTCAAAGTAATCAGTATTGCAAGAATACCAGGAGATATTCCTAATCATGACAGTGATATGTTGATGATCCGATGTATTTCTTTGGCTCTTTCTTCAACACAACAGGAAC
>JANTPZ010097950.1:0-27291 GCA_025593235.1 Vachellia pachyceras
TCAGATAGTGAATCATTCCAAAATTTACAGTAGCATTGCCTAGTTGCATCAAAGTATTATATCATATAAGAAATATAAAAAGTCAACTCTAATCCCCTACCACTTACTTCTTGTCAGTTTTACATAACAGGCTCAAAAGCCATCGGCAAAAATCGCCCCAAATGACAGAAAACAGAACAGACTTAAAACCCATATTCATATTGTAACGATCAGGACCTAAGAAAACTCCGGCACCTTCCACTGAACCAATGTGTCTTAGTAGGATGCTAGCTTTCTCCTTTATCAAAACTCAACACTCAACATTTCCAGATGAAGGGGAAAAGTTAAAAAATTCAGTTCTGATGCCCCTCTTGATTATTACTGACCACCAAATACCCCCTACATTTTCACCAACCAAAACCAAAAACCCATATCGAGAAGGGGAAAAAAGTATCAATAAAACCCTAAAATGTATATATAAAATAATGAGAAGTTAAGTTCAGAATCAATCAAATGGATTAAAACAGCCCACAATTAAACCCATATGGTAACGGGATTACGTTCCCAGTCCAACGAGCTCAATTAAAGAAATCAAAAAACACGATATACCCCGAAACAATCCATGCCAAAAACGAACAAGATCTTGGGCAATAATCCCAAGAAAAACCATTGATCAAAATCCACCGAATGACGCAAAGGAAGACCAAGGAATAACCAGAAAACAATTACGACGGAATATGTAATTAAAGACGGCATCGCTCGATCCACTAGGCACACAAACCTGAAATCGAAGACCAGAGCTTTTGTTGTCAAAGGGCCAACCCGACCTCTGAGATTTTAGGGAGAGAAAACGATGACGGAGCAAGAGAGAGGTCGAGGTGAAGAAACAGAGGGCGGAACCAAAAAAGAAAATAGCACTTATTTTTATTTTAAAGAGCTCCTTTTATTTTTAATTTTCTTGCAAATCTAAACAGATTCTTGCAACAAAATACTGGCGGAGGACGAGGCTGGGGTGGGGTCGAAACAAATTTTCCCCTTTTCCAATAAATATATATTATGTAATATGTTGTACCCCATATGTCTGCTCCATTTCTCATGAATATTATCAATGGAGATTTACTATTTAGTTTCATGTAGTGAAGATATTTAGTAAATGGTCCCAAAGTTTAAAATATTTAAAAAATGGTCCCATTGACAACACGAGGTGTTGTCAATGCAGCACATGGGGTTGTCACTTGACAACTCCTGACAACACCATGTGCTGTACTCGTGTTGTCAATGGGACCATTTTTTAAATATTTTAAAATTTAGGACCATTTAATAAATAAGTCCCTTATGTGGGACCAAACAGTAAATTTCCCTATTATCAATAAAGTTAATTTTAATTAAGGCTAATATTATTAATATTAATTATTTAATATGTTTCTATTTATAGGCTATTTCTTTATGCACAGATTAAAAAACTTTAAACTTAATTAATGATGTCATAAAATTTAATGATCATACAACTTTATCCGCATTCAATATTCATTATAATATATAACAGTAAAATAAATATATAATAAATGAAAGGTAAAATTGTATATGAAAAATTTAACAATATGATATAAGATAAAATAAAACCTTTTTTCTGTTACTAATAGGATTAAAGGAGTATTTTTTTTTTGGACAAAATTAAAAACTTCAAACAAATAAGGTCGGTGACAAAAATGCGAAGCAGCAGGGGGTAATTTTCATATGGTTAGCTTGTTTTTCAAAAGTGTCATGTTGCTTTCTTGTCGGAGTATCATCTATATATAATTGTTTGTTATTTATATCAGATACATTTCATTTTACTAGTTATATTTCTGTATTTTAGATAAAACTGTATTTACCTGCACGATCCACATGGGAATTCTTATTTACGGTACGTCTAATATTTATTTATGTGGTTTCAGTTTATGAATTTACCTAGATAATTAAACCCGAATCGGGAACCGGCGCACCGACTTCCGGTAACCTCGGGTTGAGATCAAACCGATCAACCCGAACTGACCTGAAGGTAACCTGGGGTCAAACTAGTTAACCCAGGCGGTTTGGTGAGCTAACCTGGCCACTCTTTTTTTTTTTTACAAAATTTTATTAGGATGAAGGTGAAGTTGTTGGATTAGAGTGGGATATAAACCATGGAATCTAAGAAGAATGAACCACAGCTTGAGATATCCATGATTTTCTTCATAAATGGAAGGCATATATATGTCCGAGAAAAAATAGGGGATGCTGAGATAATTGAAGACAGCACAGTCAATTATCGTGTAAGTCAAAGGATAAATCTATATAAAGCATGGAAGAATACAAGCTGAAATTTTTGCCACCTACACTTCTTCTATGCTGTCATCTTGTTGCATGTTGATTACTCTTGTCCATTTTATAGAATACATGGAGGAGAACATTTTGGTGTTTGAAGGGGAAAACGATACGTGAGAAGGAAAAACAAAATGTGCCTTTACCATATATATTTTAATATTGTTGGGATGAATATTTTGAAACTGTAAATAATGTTGGATAATAGATAAACTACAAGTATATGATTGATTTGGTAATTGTTATTTTATTAATAATGGAATTTAATATTTAGTTTTTGGAATTTTCAATTTTAGATAGTTTCATTGTGTTAAAATGTGATGAAATTTATTTTTTCATTTTTTTATTTCTCATCGGTCTAACCCACTGCTTTATCCGGTCTTGTCACTAATCCGGTGGAATTTACGGGAGTAATTTTTTTCGAAAAGGCCTATAGGGTACATGAAAATTACTTACCTCTATTAATATGGCTCATTTCCCACAGGTAAAGCCAAAGAATAAGATATCAACCGCCTAATTATTTTTCTTGATAGGCGTGTTAGGCAAAAATACCCCATATTTAAGACAGATAGAATGTATGTTTGGCGTCGTAGAGTTTTGGAATATGAATGAAAAATTGTATTGTGGGAAGATGGAATGACCAACTAAAATTGGGTAGTTTAATTAACGGACATAACATGACTTGTTTGGTGTGTCATGATTGTAATCGAGAGGATGTTATGAGTACCTTTTAGCATGAGATCGCTGGTGTTTATAGTTTGACACATAAGTAGTTGAGTAGCATTTTAGTAATGTCTATGACTTATCATTATAATTGTAACATAGGATGTGGATTCAATAGCTCTTGTTGAAACTGTTTTCAGTTAGTCAAAATTTGCTATCTGGTAGGGGTAGTAGTGAGTGAGGGTGAGAGGGAGGGAGGGAGGAGGGATTTTATTTGTTTGTTATGGCTTTCTTTTCAGTATTTTTTGGCATTGTTAAGCATGAGTTAATTTTTGGATTTGGGAAAACGGTAAATTATATAACTCCTAATCCATTTACTTCTTCAAGGAAGATTGATATCTGTAAAGCTATCAACTCATGTTATATATTCAGGTAAAAAAAACTCATGTTTTATATATATATATATATATATATATTGCCAACTATCAACTCATGCTGTAGTTTACAAGAGAAAGTGCTCAATCACTGAGTTGTCAACATAGGATATGATTACGGTAAAGATGTGGAGTTTGTAAAGATTACTCGTTATAGCTGATAAATCACAAGATGAGACTGAGATCCAGTGGTATACCACCTACGTCCAATGTAAGTAATCTAAGAAGTAAGGTGACTCTGAGATAACTGATAATTTTAGGATTGAGCCTTTATGACAAGATGATCGGCACATTTTAGTGTTTCCCTTTAAGAGTGTATAATCTCTAGGTCCCAGTCTAAAATTATGAAATATCTTATCAGTTAGAAGATGTACGTAATAAGCCACAATTAACTAGTTAAACAGGTAAAGCCTATAAAAAATCAGCGCTGAGTTTAATTAGAGTAACCCTGAACTGTCTTGACATTGGCAAATTTGGACAGATCGATGGTTTATATATGGACTAGCATATTGAAGTTGGATCACACAAGCAAGCTAGAAGTGGGGAAAACGCACTCCTGACATACTCATTTTATAACATGACCAAAAAGATTCATAAAGATATTTTAAGGGCGAGATGGGACATGTACATGGGGTAGTGGGAGGCAAAATAGACGTTAAGCACAATGGAATTTTGTTCTTGTGTCTTGTTCTGGTTGGTTTATTGACCGATTTTGTGGCCTGTCTATAGACAGACAGGTCATAAATAATTTACGTGGCTAAAAATTGATGGTTAAGAGGAAACGAGTCTCACCGATGGTGCTGTATGGTGACTGAAGTTCCTTCAGCAATGTTAATGATGAAGTGGGGAAGTGAATAAAATGGCAGAAAGCAATAAATTGTACGTGAAACATAACATGACGTAGATGGTTATGATCCCGTGAAACATAACATGACGTAGATGGTTATACTCACAAGAGGCCAAGTTAAAAACTTAAAGTTCCAAGCAAAAGTATATATCAGTATCTGCATGTCTTCACTCAGGTTGTGTTCGCCCTTTATAAGGTAGTAGTAACTAATTATACCACGCGGGACGTATCGAAGTTCAGTGTTCCAATCTAAGTAGTGAGAAAATTTCTACTCTTCAATGATGGCAAAAGAAACAAAAGTAGTGTCTCCTGGGTTGAAAACAGAAATCTCATTTGCCTGCGGGTATGCAGGGAACGATAACGTTTCAAGCAAAAGGATAGATTCCTTCATTGAAAATCTTCACAAAGGTTTGCGTACTATAGAGAAATTATACAGTTTAGTTTCACGTAAATAATTTAATTATTGATTATTATTAATATGTGCTAACTTATTGCCATTTTTAATTTCTTACATAGGATATTGTTATGCTGCTTGCTTGTTAGGAACTTCAGTAATGAAAAACCATTTTTATTTCTACATATATTACACCATTCACTATGCACCATAATTCTCTCTTACCATTTTTGTAAAGTTAATATGTAAATTTATTTAGAAAGTTTTTATTCAAAAATAACTTTATCCGATTTTTTTTTTTTTGTTCAGTATCGCTCCAAAAGGTATCGAAATGATACAGTTTGTCCCTTAATGTGGCTGGACAATATTATTACAGTTTAAAATTTTTAGAGGAATTCTTTATGCATCATGGTTTGAAATATGAATGGGCAAAAAAAGAGAGAAGATTTGTTCATTGCTCTAGGTGAAGGTGGAAGGTGTCTTTATACCTAGTCACCCATTGACCAATACGAGCCAAGCTAAGCTTTGTTCACTGTAATTTCAAATGTTTCAAAATATATCAATGTTGCCCCACTTGTTAAAAGACTAAAATTAACCATTAAAAAGTTAACTTCAACATTACTCCATTTAAAGCTTTTGGGGATAATTTTGAACTCTAACAACTCTGCCCCTAAATAAAATTTATTTCAACAAGTTAATACCTTAATCCAATAAAAAAGGATTAGTTACCAAGAGTCGGGTGGATTGATCAATGAACACATGCTTTGTGTGTATTAAAAGTATTCAAAGTATATGTTTGACGATCACGTTTACGCAAATCGAGATAAAACTTCTTTCATATACTTTATATCGACTTGTGTGAAATCATTTTTCAAACAGATTTCCAGTCACACACAAACTTTGCCTATCTCTTTGAAAGCTGATATTGATGTTTAGTTTTAATACTTTATCTCGTAGGTATAAGGAAGTTTGTAGTATTTACTTGAATGTAAAAGATTTTTGTCAAGCATGTGATTGTAGAATCCTAGTGCTTGTTTGGAAGTTCTTTTCAGAATAGTTTTTACAAATTCCGCGATAAAACTTAAGTTTTGGAGAATGGTTTTTACGAATTTCAAGGCAAAATCTAAGTTTTAAAAGATTGTGTTTGGGAAGTTATTAGTTTTTACGGAGTTCGAGACAAAAATAGGTAGGAAAGAGGAAAGAAAAAGAAATAAAAAGTAGGAAAGAGAAAATTTATTAAAAGAGAGTGTGTAATTTAATAAGAAAATTGCTTTTTCAAAACCTAAGTTTCAAACCGATGTTTTGTATCCAAAATAGCTTTACTAAAAAATCTGAGTACTTGGGCAAAACCTAGGTTTTGAGGTAAAGTCTATATTTTGAAACTAAACCTAAATTTTAGAATGGGAAGCCAAACAAACTCTCAGTCACAAACTCAAAGTTGCATTCAAAATCAAAATTTTGCGTGTAGCTCAATTTTTTTTAAAAAAAATTGCCAGGACGTAATTGATATCAAATTAATTTTTTGAGACCTAATTGATTTTTTTGTTTTTTATACCAAAAAATTTTTGAAACACGGTAACGGAACCATTGGCCCAAAACAAGGCAGAATGGGACGAATTTGGAATTGAGAATCGGAAGAATCTTATATTTATCGCGTTTATGGTCCTGGATCATTCATCATTCTATTGATAGTTAGTAGATGTAGGCTTTGTTTGGTTTGATGGAGGTGAAAGGAAGGGGATGGATAGGAGGGAAAGGAAAGGGATGGAAGGGTATAAGGTTATCTTGTTTGGTTTAGTTAGGGGGAAGGAAGGGAATGATTTTTAATGATATTTTGTTTCGTTCAGGAGGAGAAGGGAGGGAAGTTAATGACCATTTTACCATTTTACCCCTTATATGTTGATTTATATTTATTTATTTATACAATTTATTTAAATTAGTTTTTACTCATAAAAATTAATCCCTCATTCTATTTAATTAATTAAAACAATTATTAAGGTATTTCATTCATATAATTTATTTAAATAATTTAAAAAAGGATTTAAATAATTTATTTCCTTTATTCTCTACTCATATTGCTGCTTCCAAGTATTCCAAATAAAGTAAAACTTATTCTCAGAAAATATTGAAAAAATGAAGACTAGAAAAACTTGCTCTCTATCTACATCGCTCATTCTATTCACTCACAGTGAAATAGATATGAAAACCGAAAAAATGAAATGTGAAAAGTTGGACAATGAGTATTAAGGGCATATTATGCATAATATTTTGCATCCCTCCAAAAAAACCCAATTTTGGAGGGATGCAAAATAAGGGGAGGGGAGGGATTGGGGAGCTAAAATTTGGCTCCCCTCCCCTCCAATTTTTCATACCAAACCGGGGGGGGAGGGATCATTTTTCTTCCCCTTTCATCCCCTTCCCCCCAACCAAACAAAGCCGTAATGGCTATATTTACCTTAATATTACAAAGACACGTTTACATAAATCGAAATAAAACTTTTCTAATATACTAACTCCAACATTGCACGCAAGTTGAGATAAAATCATCTCAAAATCCATAAAAACCATATCGAAATATAAAAACCATCTTAAAATCAGCAAAACCATCTAGAAATCCGTAAATTATTTTCTCCAAACCGAGTTCCCAAACACACATTAACAATGTAAACTGTAATTCACATTAATAATTAACTTCAACAGTTAATTCAAACAAATACAATATTGATTGAAAAAACATACAAACAAATAAAATTGAGAACAGACTGAGAGGTGAGTTGTCACTCTCTACAAAGACCCGGTGCTCAATTTATTTTTAACACTTCTAGATAAATTTGGTATAGTTAGTACAGTATAACATTAACAAATAAAAAAGCAACAGGGCAGAAGCTAAGCTCCAAGATATGGATGAGTCAATAAGGAAAAGCCCTATATCACAGTATCTCTGTATTGGAAGATATGAATGCACTTTTTTAAATAAATTTCAAAAGGAAAAAATTGTGAACACTAAACAATTTTTTTGGGGGATAAGTAATGGGGCAGAAGCCCAACCAATTTCCAACTCTTTATTTATTTATGTTCTGGGAAAATCCATAAATAAATGGAAAACTGGGGAGGGACTCTACGCTTTGACTAGTTTTAAGGCAATCTCAATATTGACAATTTATTAAGCAAGTTCAACGGTTTATCTTTCTTCTTGATCCAATCCCAAGTTCAACAATTTATTTATCCATGATACACCAAAGCATTTCGGAACTCAAATCCTGAAATGAGGAAGAGCAGAAGTCCCATCCAGCCCTTTTGCATTGAAGAAAGCTACGTACTCTGCAACAGTGGTCTCCCTATACTTCGGCGGGTTACCTTCAGATAACAGTTCCTTTATGGGTCCAAATGGTTTTGGTGAGGCCTTCATGCCAGAGCTAAAAAAGCTAGCTACAGATATTCTTGGACCCTCAAGATTGGCCAATACTCTGTGTTCTACACTCTTGAATTTGTCATTTGTTATAAGCTGCACTTAAAAGAAAATTATCCATAAGCAATGTAATAGTTGCAGGAAAAAAGAATGGCATGAAAAAGAGAAAACTTGCCTGCAAAAGGTCACCAATGTTAACAACTAAAGCTCCAGGTACTGGTGGAACATTAATCCATGTGTTGTCGTCAAGAACCTGAAGGCCACCTATGTGGTCTTGAAGAAGTATTGTGAGAAAGTCATTATCAGAATGCTTAGTGGTTCCCAAAGTGAGGTCTGGTTCAGGACAAGCAGGGTAGTAATGGCCAAGAGCTAAAAGCCCCTCAGCACAACCCATGTCTTTCAAATGATTTGGGTTTAGACCAAGAGCTTCTGATAATAACTCAAACAGCAACATCCCCAATTTCATTATGTGTCTTCCGTATTCTAGTAATATGTCTCTGCAAGTAGATGTAAGAAATAAAAGCCCCTCAATACAACCCATGTCTTCCAAATGAACTATATATGTTGCAAAATAGAATTCTTCAATTATATTTTATCTAATTTTCCTAAAAGCAAGTAAAATACCTGCATATTTCCGGCAACTCTTCTGGTTTTGGAGGATTAGGAGCAATGTAGCACAGAAAACTATCCCTCCAGTTCAAAGCTGGTGAACTGTACAGATCAAAGTTGCTATTATACAAAAAGGTTTTCATTTGATCACGAGTGTATAGTTCCTTTTTTACTTCCAAATCTTGTTCATGAAACCTTCGCACTCCATCCATAATCTCATCAAGAACATGCAGAGGAATACCACGATTGACCACCTGAAAAAAACCCCGTGTCTCAGAAGCTTCCCTAATCCTTTCAACTATTTCTTGGCGCTTGCCGGGCCCTTTGTCAACATCGGTGAGGTCTATAACTGGAATAACATGCTTTGTGTCTCCCAAATTCGAAGGTTGTTGCGATTGATCAAGAGGATGATGGAACAAAGGAGGAATCTTGGTGACTCCTGCATCAACTAGCCCCTTCACACCAGCTTTTGTGTCATCAAATGCTTTGCGCTCACTTTGTTCCTCAGATTTTGACTTCCGTGTGATTCCCATTGATTCTCTTAATGCAGGTTCCTTTGATGTAAGATACAGTATAAATGATTCAAGCAAGTTTTGTTTTATATTAGTAGGTACTTCTAGTTGTTCAAATATACATTGCAATTTAGTCATGTCAATTTCAACCAAACCGATATTGCTCGGTGATTATTCTAAACTGAACTCTTCTTTTGCCTGATAAATTTTTTATTTGATCAGTACTAGAAAGACTCCCAAAACTATTTTTGTTTTCTTTCATGAAAAAGGAGTTATTTCTATAATTCATCGTAAATAATTTATTTTGAACACTTTTCAATCCCTGTTTATATAGATATTTTTGAGTTTTTCTAAAATCATATAAAATAAATAAATAAATAAATAAATAGCAATCTCATCAATCAACCCTAAAGGGACAGGAAAATAAAAGAAATAACTGGTCTTAATTTTCCATATTATATAGATAAAAAAAATTCTCCCCTCATTACCAAACTAACCAATAAGTGGATTCTCGTGAAATAACCAAAAGAAAATGGAGGGCTCTCCAATCTCCATCATCTTGAGCTAGTATGCTTTACATCCATACAATAACAACAAGGTGAATCAAACTTGCAGACAATAAGCAGGACCACAAAAAAAAAATTCATCTTGTTGTCTGGAAAATTCATAATTGAAGAACTTAGCAGAAGGTAAAGTTGGGCATGGTATAAACAGAGTACCTTCTTCTTTTTTAGCTCAGAAACTCGAAAGTATAGGTGAGGTTAAACAGCAAAATCCCTTTCCAATAGAAACCAAAACAAAAGGAAAGAAGAAAGATGAGATGGCAGATTTGAGACGCACCTGAGGGTAGAGAAGGAAAGAAGAAAGAAAGTTTGTGATGGATGGAGAGGGCAGCTGCGACTTTGATGCTGAGGGTGACGGGGCCTTAATTTTGTTTCTTCCCCTGGCCTAAAAGGTAATTTCGCTTTTGATAAATCAATGCAAGTATGCAACGACAAAATGCACACACATCGATTTGAGTATATATAAATATTTGGCCTAAAGGTCATTTCATTTTCCAGACTTTCCACAGAAGGCCGGAAAACGCTTTTCAGAGAAAATGGTGAACCAAACATGTTTGAAATATGAGAAATTTGGATTTTCCATTTCCTTTCTAAATTTTCATTAGTCCAAACGAGTCCTTGGCCTTTTTAAAAAAATTATTTTCTATTTCAATATATCAGTGCAAGGACAAGATTCACAGACATGTCATAAAAATTATGTAGACGAATGTCAACCCGTTACAACATTTGTTAAATTTGAGTACTTGGGTATACGAGGGATATCTTATTGTCAGTTTGTTCAGAAGAGACTTCTATCAGATTCCCCTGTTGCTGTCCAGCATTGGAACATAGAAGATAAGGTATACCGCATTCGTATACCTTAGTCAAGCAAGTTTCTCTTCAAGTACACTCCAAAACAAGCAACAAGGGGAACATGTTTATTGCAGAGGAACTTGTCTTTCTGGAACTTAAAAATATACTCAAAAATATTTGGTCAAGTTACAAAACAGCAAAGCCCCTCCTTTTGAAGATCACTAAATGTTTGTAGATAAAACCAAAACGAATAGTACGGTGGAGAAAAAAAGCAGATGAGAAACCCACCTGAACTGTAAAACTGCTCTTCATCTTCCTTATCCATGATGGGAGAAACTTGTTAAATAAAGTGCTAGCATTGCTATGATCTTAGCTGGCATCACAGGAGATTAGTCAAGTGCCAGATTTGAACGCGTGGAACTCTATAGATCATTCTTTCTAATATTTGTATACATCCTTTTTAAAATTGATTTGTTATTTATGACTCACAGCAAACACTAAAATAAATATAAAAAATTGTGAATTAGGACTCCCTCGAATCCAAAGACACTTTTAAAAGAACGCTTCAATCATTAATCTAAGTTACTCTGAGGGTAATTAATAACTATTTTTCAATCCTTCCATATAATTAATACTTAAATGTGAGTGATTGTATTTTTATTTCTCATTTAAAACCTCATTTAAGGTTCGTTTGGAATCACGGTTTAAAATTAAGGTTTTGTTATAAAACTAAGTTTTGTTTAAGTGCTCAAATTTTTTCAAAATATAGGTTTTGTAACTAAGCATAAGTTTTGAAAAAGTTATGTTCTTATCAAATCGCATACTCTCTCATAATAAATTTTCTCTTTCCTTTTTTTCATTTCTTTCTCTTCTCTCCTTACTTTTTGCCTCAAACTCCGTAAAAGTTGATAACTTCTAAAACACAATCACCTTTCAGAACTTATGCTTTGTCTCTGAATCCGTATAAACTATTTTCCCAAAATTGATTCTCCAAAGTCTAGATTTTACTTCAAATTCTGTAAAAGCTATTATCTAATGAATTTCCAATTGAGCTCTTAATACGATTAATGTTGAAAAAAAAAACCATTTTAAGAAAAATTACCCTTTCTTAGAAAGTTCTGATGAGTTAGTTAAAATTACTGGTATGATGAATTGGAGGAATTATTCAAGAAAGGAAGCAGACAAAGTTCTTCTTGTTTAGGAACTCCACTAGGAAAAATGAGTTTACAAATTTATAGATAGTTTTACAAATTTCAAGATAGTTTTTATGGATTTCAAAATGGATTTTATGAATTTTGAAATAGTTTTATCTCGACTTGCGTATATCGTTGGGAAAAGAAGTTCCCAAACAAGCATAAACCTTCGGATGAGATCAACCCGAGCATTGCCATTGTTGGAACAAAACACATCACTTTTTTCTTTATCTAGAACCAAAATGTTGTACTGGATTATTCATCGTTTTCTAACCGAATCAAATATTTAAATGTGATAGTCACATTATATCTTACCATGTATGTTTAGAGGTAGTAAAACGATTGAGCCTGGCAACCCATCTAATATGACAGGTTTAGGCTAACACTCTTCTAGCCCATCTTGCTAACTCGCAGGTTGGGGTCAACCAACTTTTTTTTAATAAAATATATTTTATATTCTTTTATGTTTTTTATCTCAATATTTTTCATAAAGTATGATAAATAATACATAATATATTCAAAAAGTATAAAATATTTTTTTTTCATATCAACTTTTGATAATGCTATATTTAAAATTATAATAAAACATTAATACTTATTATTTTTTTAAAATTTAAAAAATATCATTATTGAAAATTTTATTGATGAGAAAAAAATCATGTGACTATGCAATCTTATAGAAAAAATTGGACAAAAAAGAAAGTTTATCTTAAAAAAATATTTTGACAAGTTGCTAGGTCACCACTTGACGGGCTCGGGATACATATTGACGGGTGTTGGGGGCCGTAACTTGTAGGCTAATCCGTATTCCCAGGTCCATGTAAATTGTTGGAATTTGTTCCTAGGCCAGATGAGCCCGTGAAGGATATCAAATGCAATTTCGGAATCTGCAAACTACAACTATAATGATGATCATTTTGGAAAAAAAAAATATAATGATGATCAAACTTTTGTCGAGTAAGTATTTTATAGATTGCTAGTTAGTTGCGTCACATAATCAGATGCATCAAAATTTCACAAAACGGCAATGGTAAATACAAAAGAATTGAAAATTTAAACATTTACACATTATGGATCAATTTGTATTACAAACTAGATTTTACGTCAATTCATCTCAGCTTAATTGGTCTAATGGTGAAAGAGACACATGTAATAAAGTCTGAAACCAGCAATATGATTCACGTACTAATGTATTGATGGGCAGGCAACAAGCTACAAAATTTATGAAAGGGAGAACTGCATTTAGACTTCACAGTAGTAAATTAATTACTCTGAGGTTTGAAAAGGTTATTAATAATAAGTCGAAGAGCACAATTAACAAGTGAAACGGATACCATTAATAACATTTTTAAAATATTAGAGTAATTAATTTGTAACGCGGGACTTTTAAGTAATTCTGCATTAGATATACAACCTAAAAATACATGCACAAGTACAACTATCAATAAAAGGAAGGAATACTTGATTCGACAAACAAACAAAGATAAACGGATGAAACTTGAGCCTTTTTTCCCTCTTTGTACAGGAGTGTTAAAATTGTTTTTCGGCTCACGAATTCCCTGGTTTTTTCCCTCCCTTTTTTCTTTTGGGTACTAAAAACTTGAGCCTTGTGATACAAGGAAACTATTCGAGAAGGAACAATGCCCCAAACAAATTCTCAGTAGGAAAAATAGCAAATGAAAGCATAGAAGCAAACTAGTTATTTCATTTGACGCAAACTTGAGATTACAAAGGGCGACGCCCTTCCTTCCTCTTTCTCTAGCATCTCTGTTTCTGTTTCTACGTCGTCAAGAACTTAATTAACTGACAAAACCAATCCGATTATAACCGGACAGACGAAAATCTCAACTCTCAAGTCCTGTTTTCCTTAGCAATGGTAGTGGTCTTACTCTCGGCAGAATTCTTCCCACTTTGCTTTCACTGACACATTTAGGTCTGCTCTCATGTTACAGGATTACCTAAAATCCGCGGCTCCTTCCCAAATTATGTCAGAACGAGGCTACAATTTGGTTGTTATAAACCCAGGTATGCAAACTCCTTGTTGTCTCTTAATGGTTATATTCCAGCTAACACCGGAGTATCGGAGCCTATCATAAACCGCATATGACCAATCAATTCCAGCTGAGTAATTTTGCACTCTTGTACTTGGGTTCTGCAAATATCAGAATTGTCCTGGCTTCACAGGATACTCCTTTTGATATTCCTCATTGCATTGTACGCCATACTAAGCAAGTTCCAAAGAGGAATGTTATGGATCAGGTTTCGTGATAATTTGAAAATGTTGTGGTTTATTTAAATAATTTTGTTTTGTCAATGAAATTTTTTAACTTTAGTTGGTCGCTGTTTCTTTCTATGCCTTTAGATGCTTAATAATCAAATTACCACTGCACAGCACATGGAACGGGAGAAGGCTTATGATGTTGTAAGTGATAACACATTTTGATGCGTAATTTTTATATTATTTCTGTTTACCAATGTTGATCTTTTGTTTGTTCTCGTGGCTATTATTTTCACTTTGGGAAAAAAAAAGATTGCTTCACTGTTGAAGATACCGTTTCTGGACGAAGAGGTGCCTAGTAACACTTATTCTCGCAAGGTAAATGGAATGTCTTGCTCATTGATATTTCAAATGAAGACAAGTCCAATCTTTCATTTGATATGCATTTGTTGTTTCATTCGTTTCTGCAGTATTCATAAGGTCAAATCGTTTTCAAGTTTTGTACTGGATTATTTAATTCCTTCAAGACATTGAATGCCAGGTAGTGATGTAACCTGTGGCAAACTTTTGTGCGTTGCTGGATTGAACAATTTGGACACATGATGACTGATAGACAGCAGAGAGTAGACATATAGGCTATCAACATATTAGTCAACAGAGCCATTGTATATTCCTATTCCTACATAAAATAAGCACTGAGATGCGTTGGTGCACTCGTGTTATTCAATAATTAATTATCATGTTTTACTTGTAATTATACAAGCGTGAGTCTTCAGATATGTTCAATGCATGTTGTTTGGGTGTCATGCCTGAAGGTCAATAGGCAGTCAGGCACAAATGCCATTTTAGGGGTTCATTCTGACTTGCCACAATGAATGAGCATCACCTGGCTGTTAAAACTGGGAAATAAAATATGAAGAGGCAAAAGAATAGTTATCTGTATCGCCAGAGGATTTGGCACTAGATCAGTTTTGGGGATCGTATTGCTCTAGCAGATAGATAACAAATTTGCCCAAGTGAGGGCACCAAAGATAGATAACAAATTTAACTACTAAGGAATTCTATCAAATTTACGACAGAATTGTAGATCTGTGATATAAGAAGATGGTTACTTTAGCTTTAGCTGTCTTGGCAAATGCTCGAATTCTGATGTGGCCTCAGCCACAATCATACATTGACCTAAGTCCATGCAGGCTTGCTTGTGTGTTATTGGCTAACATATGTGTATTGAAGTTTCTTCTTTTCTTTTTCCAGTTTTTGTTTGTATATTTTTCTATTTAGAATCCATGACTAGAAGGGAGCTAAAGTGTTTTTGGTTTTGTTTTTTAACTGTTAAATTAGCATTAACATATGAATCTCAATGTACTTAATGTCCAGATGGGGCGAGTTGATGGACATAATTCACAAAGTAGTGGGAAGGATTTAGCCTTAAGTTGGACTAATGTCTATGAAGAGGCCTCTAGTTCGGTGTCTGAATTAGGTAAAAGGAAATGATTTTTTTCCCATTATGTCAAGTACATTTGTTTGATATTCATTTTTATTTTTCTTTTCTCATGCATATTTTATGTTATCTGGCATTCGATTCATTTAATGGCCATTGTACAAGTACCTACTATGAGCTGGCAGCAATGTTTGAAATATCATTCATGCTGGAGCAGTTGCATTTCATGCCTTGTTAAGTATCATAATTGCTGTGTGAAAAGAAAGGAGTCACTTGGGGAAAAATCCTTTCTTCTATAGCTGGTTATATTTTATTGAAATGTTAAAGCTTGCTTTCTTTTGTTTATTTTCCTTCTTTGGTTATATTTTAGTTGTTATTTCTAGATGACAATTATTTACGTGGTTATATATTTAACACAGATCTTTCAACATTATTTCTTTTGCAAATATATATATTCTTAAATCATCGCTTGGTGTTTTAGTTCGAGTGTATGTTGATTTTATTCCTTTATATGTAAGAATTAGGAAATGAATTAAAAAATTTGATGGACCTGTGACCTATTGACTTGAAAATAGTTTTTTACTTTTTTTTAGCACTTTGTGAAGCTCTATTTTTATTTCTAGTTGTTGGTAATTTAGTAATTACGGTTGGCAATAAGATTTCATCTGACAAGCTGTATGAGAGCATCTTGAAGTCCCACATTCAGTGTTTATTTTTCAGTGATATACTGATATCAATTAGCATATGCAACGCTTACAGACTTGCAATTGCAGAGACTTCAATAAATAAAGATGATACTAGTGAACCATTGGACATAAAAGAAGGTATAAATTCAATGGAACCTGATGCAAGCAAACCAAAATACAGAGATTTCATTTGTGGTGAGGAAGCATTAAGGATATCTCCTGCTGAGCCGTATTGTTTATGTCGTCCAATCCGCAGAGGGCAATTGAATATCTCACAACATTATCCGATGCAGCAGGTATTTCTCAATAATGAATGAAATGATAATCAATGGAAGTCACTTATATCATATCCTGAGATTGCCTTTAACAGATGAGGAAAAAGAAACGTATAAGTTTTGTGAAATTGTCAATGTCAAGTGGACCATCATAGCAGACTGTAATGTTTAAGACAGTTAATTTTACATGATAGTAACAGTGGTTTCGGATGCAACATAGTGTTGAGATATATTAGGGATTTAGTTAGATTCTATTGAGATATATTAGAGATATGATTAGTATTAATATTATTGAGATATATTAGGGATATGATTAGTGAGATATATTAGGGATATGATTATGTATATCTCTCTAAATGTATAAATACCCTATTAGGGTACATCAATGAGAATGGGAATTTCTGAATATTTCTTTTTCTCATCTAACATAGTATCAGAGCCATAATGGTTTTTTCCCTCTGCCACATTGTTCTTCTTCCTATGGGAGTGTGTGCGTCCAGAGGTAGAAGGAGGGTGTGTTGGTAATTCATGGAGAACAATTTCTATCAGTCTATTTCCGTTCAGTCACACGGATGTTCTGTTCCAGCTTCCAAACGGAGACCAGCGACCTCATCCAGATCCGCGGGGACTCATCTCCAACAGTTACACGTGCTGCACATAGAGGGCGAGAAGGCTCCGATCGGCGTTTCCCCGGAATCTTGTTGCCGTCCTGTGAGCATGTGCTCTTCACGCACCTTCTGAAGTTTCGCCGACTTTTTCACACGCCTGCGCGTGACGCATTTTTCCGGCGAGTTTTTGGCAACGCTCTTGCTTTCCAGCTTCGTCTCCTCCTTGCCGTCCTTTCTCTGGTGGTTTTGTCCCCTGGTTTGAAGTTTTATCTCTAGGTTCCTTCTGTTTGGCACTTTCGGTTTTGTTTTGTCTTTGGCTGGCTTCTGGTGTAGCTCTAGCAGTTTATGTTTTGTCTTTGGCTGGCTCCTGTGAAGCTCCAGCGTTTCTGTCTTGTCTTTGGCTGACTCTTGGTATAGCTCCAGCGATTTCTGTTTTTGTCTTTGGTTGGCTCTTGGTCTAGCTCCAGCAGTTTCTGTTTTGTTTTTGGCTAGCTCCTGGTGTAGCTCCAGCTGCTTCTATTATGTCTTTGGCTGGCTCCTAGTATAGCTCCAGCAGTTCCTTTTGTTTCTGGTACTTTCATCATTTTGCTTGGTCCCTAGTGTGACCCTTTCTTGTGCCGGGAACAGAGCTTACTTATTTGATGATTGGTGTTCGGTTGCTTGTTTTGGTGGTGCAACGCATTTAGGTCATTTATCTTTGACGTCTTTGAAGAGGATTTATCCTCAGTTTAGTCATTTAGCATCATTAGATTGGTTTATAGTCAATAAACGGGCAACGTTCCTTTTGCATCAGTTCATTTTGTTGTTTGGGGTCCTTATCCTATTGAGTCTAAAACGGGTCGACTACCTTTGTAACAAGTTGGGCTTGATTAATATCTACCCTCCAACTTGAGGGGGAGTGTTAAGATATATTAGGGATTTAGTTAGATTCTATTGAAATATATTAGAGATATGATTAGTATTCATATTATTGAAATATATTAGAGATATGATTATGTTATGTATATCTGTCTAAATGTATAAATACCCTATATGGTACATCAATGAGAATGAGAATTTCAGAATATTTCTTTTTCTCATCTAACACATAGCATTATGAATTTTCTCAAATATGAAGATTGGTAGACCATATTTTCAGCCTGTCAATTCATGCAAAGTTTATGGTTAACATTTTACTTGGAGTTTCTGATTTGTGATATGCTTTTATGTAACACATTATAAACAGGCTTCATTCTGATAGTGAAAACAAAGGAGAGAGGAATTTATTTTATCTTTTGGCTCCAACTTGGATATGGTACAGGTACTTGAGGACCTGCAAGCTATTTGGGACTGGATTCTCATAGAGAGACTGCATATTCCTCGCAATGAGAGAAACATGTATGCCGCTGTTCTTGTGGTGCCAGAAACATTTGATAATCGTGGTATATAGAACTTGTAGTCAAATTTTTTTAACTGTAGAATGTTTCATCTTTTCTTATCAGACATGTTACATTTAATTTAAATGTTTATGGAAACTAAAGTAGAATGGAATTACTTGTCCCCCATTTAATAATATGGGCTATCATATGGGGTGCTTAAATGGGTTTGTTCTTCTACTTTAATAGCTAACTTTTGGGAGAGAATTCCTATTTCACTTGAATGCCCATCAAATGAAATCAAACTTGGTGGTGGGCAGCTTCATTAAGTCGAGGATTTTGACCTACAAGCAAGACGACGACAAGTGAAATGCTTCCAATGTCAGATTTCATCTACCACACTTATTTATTTATATTATTAAAGTAACGCTTCCCTTCATGGGTTATGAGAAAATTCTACATTGCATCAATAAGATAACTGTTCAGTAAATTCCGATACCTTAGGATCCCATCTGAATTGATAAGAAGATAGCGATTCGAATGTTTAAGGGACAGTGACATCTCTTTCCCCCTTAAATTTTGAATCACACTGTTCTCTTAGAAGTAATTCTCCTTGCTTCTACTATATTTATTTTGTCTTTTGGTTTTTGTCGCTAGCAGAAATAAAGGAAATGTTATCTATAGTGCTGAAAGACCTTGGGTTTGGCTTAGCTGTAGTACATCAGGTATGGCTTTTTTTTTAATCCTAATGTTATCATTACATGCTGAAGGCTGGACCAAATTACTTTTATGTTGACCGTGATCATCAGTTATCATTATGATCACTATTTCATTAACTTGTTTCCTTGTATTGTGATCAGATATCTCTAATGCTTTCTGATAGTTATGTCTGGAATGCAATTCATGCAATATAAAGTTGAAAAGCTGCAGATTGACATTTGGAGCATCAGCCTCTTAATTGACTTTTTAATAAATGCACTATCATGGGTTTTGTATGGGTGCCTAAGTGGAATGGGAAACCCTACCCTAAAAGCTAGCTATTAAGGTGGGAGAACCAACCCACTTAAATGCCCTATTGAGGGTCTCATTGTACTCAATGTGGGACTTGATATTCCATACTACAAGTCTCCATCAATTGGCCCCCTAAGAAAGTCGACATCTCAACGGCTGCACTTCACGACACTTCACTCGGCCTCCTACTAGTCAGAACCCTCTGTGGGTAGCCCTCTTTGGAGAGGTCGCTAATTGGATTATGATACTAATTGATGGGTACTTAAGTGGGATGGGGAACCCTATCCCAAAAGCTAGATATTGAAGTATGAGAACCAATCTATTTAAATACCCCATTGAGCAGCCCATTTTACCCAATGTGGGACTTGGTATCGCAGACCACCAAGTCTCCATCAAATTATGTCTTTTGAAATAAAATGGATATGTCCAGTTGGAATTTCTGCTTATATTTTCTTAAATCGACATTTAGTCAGAGCTTCCAAATGGTCTCCTTTTTCTTTGAGCGGCCACAGTTGAAGGGGCGCCACAGTACACTAATGAATAACTAACTTTTGTCAGCTACCTATTTTTCAAATATGTTTCAGTCTTGTTATAAACAATTTTCTTTTGGCAAAATTCTGGAATGTCTTGGACCATATTTTTAAACCAGGAG
This sequence comes from Vachellia pachyceras, assembly GCA_025593235.1. NCBI lineage: Eukaryota > Viridiplantae > Streptophyta > Magnoliopsida > Fabales > Fabaceae > Vachellia > Vachellia pachyceras. The sequence goes on from JANTPZ010097950.1 coordinate 19,985, forward strand.
CCTTCATACAGATCTAATGATTAGGTTTTCTGGCTTTATGATACATATATTCTGATATATATTTTCCATATGAATTTGTATATCAAATATCCTCATGCATTTAAACACTTGGATGAGATTTGTGATTGGTATCATAATTGACTTCTTGAATTGTCTTTAAGTACATAGTTTGCCACTAGTTTCTGACCATGACATGAAATTGGTTGACCAGGAAGGTCTTGCTGCGGTTTTTGGAAATGGATAATCGACTGCATGTATTGTGAATATTGGTGCTCAGGTGACATCAGTAATATGCATAGAGGTAAGTGTAATATATTTGTCTTTTTTATCTTTTACTTTTCACAACACGACTTGTTTGGCATCATGCAACAAAAAAATCCGTACACTGTGGAACAAATACCCTTAGTCTTGGGAAGCAGGAAAATTATTTTATATCAAACACTATTCAATTGGTATTATTTGCAATGGCAGCTGCTACTATTAATTTCTATTCTATATGGTTATTTGAGCTAGAAAGGTGTTCTAGACTTCAAAAATGTGCATTCTAAGCCCTCGCATGTGGGAGGGATGCAATGTTCCTAGATCAGGCAGGATCATAAGATCCTATTTTTCTTTTATCTCAATCTTGGTCATTTTCAAAATCCTCAACCTGTGCCACATTATTTATTACTTTAATACGTACAATAGTTGCTTACTTGTCTGAATAATATTTTTCATTCTTGAAGATATTTAACTTTTTCTCATAATTTTGTGTGATTCACTTCCAACGATTTTTTTAAGCTCTAGCGTATGCCAACAATTAATCATTTAGTTAACTTCTCTCCTTGTTTGTCAGTAGTTCTAACTCATTTTTGATATAGAAGAACTAGATGATGACTAATTTTGGGGAATTAATTTTTTTTTGGTAAACATGGGGAATTAAATTTTTGGTTCAGGATGGAGGGGCTTTACCTTTAACTGGGAAGACTTTACCTTTTGGAGGCGAGGTATGAAGCCTGGTTTAATACCTCTACTCATTTCTGAAGTCTGGTTTAATACTTCTACCCTTAACTGGGAAGACTTTACCTTACAGTCTGTGTTCTGAGTTTTGTTTTCTTTGCTACTATTTCGATATATTTCCCTTGTTTTTGTTCAAATGCTAACTTCATGTTTCCAGGATATATCGAGGTGCTTTCTATGGACCCAGAGACATCACCAGAATTGGCCACAAATTCGCACAGATATTTTGACAAAACCTATGGATATGTTAATGTTAAACCGACTGAAAGAGACATATTGTGAAATCAAAGTGGGTTTGGTTATTTTTTAATCTTATTTAGCTGATATACTGCTTATGACTATAAGAATGGTTGAATATTGAATGTGTCTGATGACTGTTGAAATATCACATGAGATGATGTCGCTTCTCTATACTTGGACTTACTTCCAAACCTGGATTGCTTTTCTTTTCTACAGGAGGGGGAACTTGATGCTATTGCAGTGGTTCATTCATATGAGGATGGAACACCACCTGGGTCTCACAAGACAAGGCTTACTGCTCTTAATGTATGTCTCTTTTATTAATTTATCATTTTTCCTTTGGACAGTGCTGTGTTGAGACTGTGCTGATTGTTGTTGCAAGGTTCTTCCTATGGGGTTGTTCTATCCAATGCTTTTGGTTCCTGATGTGTATCCTCCCCCACCCCGTTCATTGTTAGTACTTTCCTTTAGTTCTTTTTTCTTCGTGATTTGAGCAAATTTGTGAACAACTATGTATCTAAGCAACTAGAGTGGTTTGATCTGTCAGGTTTAATGACTACGAGGATATGTTAGAAGATCCATGGCACATTGATTTTCCACGAAGACCTGCTATGTCAGATACTTTCTATCCCAATGTTAATGTTGGACTACCCATGTGGGATAGCTATCCGGTTTTTTCTGCTAAGCCAAAGAAAGAAGAAAAGGTTGGTCTGGCAGAGGCATTACAAACAGTATTCTATTAGCTGGTAATTTTTTTTTCAGTTTTCTTTTGTTTTATTTGCTGAGATTTAAAGTCTCATTCTACTCTTTGGTATTGTATTCACAGGTCGAATAGACCTCCAAAGAAAATTATTTTGTAGCATTCAATTGGTAAGTTTCAGACATTGGGCTTGGTGTGTTAATGTGAATATTACATTTTGATCCGAAGGAATTGACTCACTTATCTGATATAGACTGGTGGAATTGCCTCAAATGATCTGATTCCGGCAGTGGAGGAAAGGTTTGTTTTGATTTTGTTTTCTGCAAAATCAATTTGGTAACGATTAGCTGAGTGGCTACGTATTATCTCCTTTGGCAGTTCATTTTGATGTTTTAAGTTAAACAATGAAGCATAATTGTTCATGAACTGAAGAGGAAAGCATCGTGTAAGCGGGAAAATATTATGGGATAAGTAGTCCCATCTCCCATGTAGTGAACCCAAAGTAAAAATGTCTACTATATTGTTAGTATTAATGCAAGTTTAGGAATAATTATTGTCTTCACCATTGAGAAAATCAAGAAAGCGATAATTCTCTATTATTCACAATCAGTATTATGAGTACATCAATTGATAGAGGGGAAAAACCTAGCAATAATCTTCCAGATTCTGGTTGATAACTGGCAATCAAAGCAAATAATTTTTGAAATCCCATGATATTAACAAATAAGATCTTAGAAAAGCAAGGTAGTGCTGCTGATAATAACTGGGTTCAGTGGACCAAGGATCACCTTCACCTACAGAGATTCTAGAATTATTTAACCAAGCTTTAAGGGAGATTGGTTCAATTTACTTTATGTGTTATTCTATGGTGTTTAGTTGATGGATAAGTGTCTCAACCTTATTGTGACAGGGTTTTACATGCCATTCCTCCAAATGAACCAATCGATACTGTGGAGGTTAGCTTTCTCATTCCAATTTCAATGTTATGGAACTAATTATTTGTTTTTGAATGATATATAGACACACAAATCAAGGCAAATAAAGGATAGAATAAATTATTATATCATGAGTCTTAATTACTTTACTCAGATGTCTTTTTCATCTGACTAGGTTTTACGATCAAGAACAAATCCAACATTTGCAGCATGGAAAGGCGGGGCAGTATGTTACATTTTGCACTTATCCCTTTCATGATTTGCTTCTTTTGTTAAGCTTGAAGATGAATATGTTAAATAAGCACTGCTAGAAATCATAAAACATGAGCTTAGGCGTATCGAGGGGAAGGATTTGGGCCCATTTGACTCCTGACCTCATAAAGATAATGTCTTTGCAGATCCTTGGCGTACTAGATTGCAGCAAGGATGGTTAGATTCATAGGGAGGACTGGATAAACAATGGGGTTGATCCAGAGGTTGTCAGAAAATACAAGGATTCTTATTTTCTTCAAGCTCAAGCCATGTGTTACATGAATTCTTGAGAGGCTAGTCATCGATGAATGATATATATAATAGCAGCAGCAAGAAAGAAGCCATAAGCGAAGACTTAATGTTGGGAATCGACTACTTGAGTACTTGTTCCTCTGTCAGTTCAAAAAAAGTATTTGTTGCTCTGTTCTCCTGGCATTCGTCCACTAGTCCTTTTAAAATGAGTGTTATCTAGGTTTTGCCACATCTAGATACAGATTTGTCCTAACGTCTCTGAAAAGGCCAGAAGAAGCTGAGATTTTCTAAAGATGAACACTGTTGCCCAACAAACTCAACCAAAAAAATCACTTATTTTGCGTCTTCTAAAATCACGTTTCATCATGTTCATGCGATTAAGCTACAAGGCCGTTGGCAGACTTTTTCAACAGTCTAGGCAGAGGAAGTGAATTGTGTAGGTTAACTAATGTCTTGAATTTCGGTCCAAGCGTAGGTCCATGGTTTCACCAGAAAGGTTTCCTCGCTGGTTTATGACTTTTTACCCAACTTCACCTGCAAGGATTTTGGCTAGCTGCCTCGGTCAAATGTTAATGATATTCTCACGTTATTTCGTGGGACCTGTTTCTAAACCTCGCTTTCTGTTACGTTTGGGTAAAAAGAGCAGGAAGCATTTTTTTCCCTCATTCGGTTCTTTCACATGTTTAATTTTGATTGAACAAACAAGGCACCGTTTTTTTTTTTTTGATGGAGAGTGGACACCATTGAAGAAGGCGTGCAACAATGCAGGACTAGAGAAGGGCAACTATCCGATATAGGTACAATCAAAGAAAGTGAATGGATGATAAAAGAGGTGGGACGAGGCATTGTTTAGATTTCTGTGAAAATTCTAATGAAATACCTTTAAATTTAGAAATATCATGTAAGAAATTTCTGAAAAATTGTGGTCTAATTTTGCTCATCAGGTGTAGTAAACAAAATTGATTTGGGATTTTGATATTTATAGAGTAGTTTTCTGGAATTTTCCCTAGATTTTCCTCCTCTTCTTTTTATTAATAACTGAATGACTAGATGTTTTTTATGCCTTGTATAAAATTTGAACAATGAGTAGTTATGATTTGTGAATAGTATACTACTGTTATTTTAGTAAAGGGGCGGTGCTGGGAAGCAGAGAATAAAGGTGTGGTTGAATTGAAAGTGTGGTGGTAAAAAAGCAGGGAGAAGGATGTGTGGTTAGGATCAGGTTCGGAAAGATGGATAACTTAGAATACAATCCAGCAATTGAAAAGGGCGATGGTGGTGGTGGCTGTTTGTGTTTGTTTGTTTGTTTATTGTGTTCTGAAATTATAATATTATTAATAATAATAAAAACGTCAAAAAAGGAATCAAAGGACACGCCAGTCGCCACCCACACGCATACTTTTCCCCAGAATTCTGTACCTATCTTTGACTGCCCTTCTCTTTTCTGTTGTCCTTCATTCTCCTTCGCTCCACTCGGCTCAAGCTCCCTTCAGCTCAGCTCTCATAATAACCACCGAAAATGTATTACTTTAATTTTATTCATTTACAACACACTCTCTTAAATTATAATGGACTAGTTTAGTTAATCCGTTGGGAGAATGAACACAGATTCCGAGGTAAATATGTGAGAGGAATTTTATCTCAGTAAACACAGAAATGACTTTTGGATGCCCAAACAGACCATCCAAACAAGCCTAATATCTAATAGTTTTTCTATTTTACCTCCATTTATCATAAAAATGAGTAACAACTGAAAAGTCATTAGGTGTAAAATTGTATATCTGTTTAATAAATTCGATTATATAACTTATATTAAGAATAAACGAGTTATCCATGACTGAGCTTATCAATGCTCTAATCGAATTCAATTATATAATAACATGAAAATGTTGTTAATAAATTTTTACGTAATGACATAAAAGTCTAAAAGTGGGATAGTTTGCATTTAAAAAATAATAGTTGAAAATAAAATGCGATAAGAATGGCATTTGCTATATATATATATATGGATTGGGTTAGCGAGAGACAAAAAGGTAAGAAAAAAAGGGTTAGAGTGGGTATAATAGAGATGAGTCAGCAACACGTTGCCGAGTGGAGCTGTTGGCCAGCCAAGCCCAGCCATCTTTGACCCTTTCGCTTCCCAACGTGTGCGCACCTATCCTGTCCCTTTATATTCACTCTCTAACCAACCTGTTCCTTCCTACCCTCACTCACTCTCCTCCTCATATCCCTCCTCTCCCTATTTTGCCCTATTTTCGTTCAACCTTCGCCGGATTTTCTCCGTTTTCTCGTATCCATCTTTCCGCCCCGCCGCACATGGCTGATTCGCAGATGTATAAGCACGGAGCCGGAGGACGGAAGCAGCAGCAGCCGAGCCGTTTGCAAATGCGGGCTCCGTCTTCGTTACAGGTAAATCGATCGTGTGATTGGAACGTGGCGATCCCCCTTTTGTCTCCACTCGCTTCGTCGCCTCCTCCGGTGAAACTCGGCGCGGCTTCGACGGAGAGGGAAGAGGCCAGGCAGCAGCAACGCCAACAAGGGGCGGAGCCGGAGAAGGTGGTGTTTAAGAGGTGGCAGCATCCGGCGGCTCCGTCCTGTTACGAGCCATCTTCGGTGGCGCCTCCTCTCTTCCGGTGTGTGTAGATATTAGTTATAACGGTTTTAGGATGATCGATCGGAAGGTTGAGAACCGAACAGAAGAAGATCTAAGGGGTTTGTTATGTGAAGCTTATTATATGAAGTCGAAATTAATTTCTATTTGTAATTTTTCCCCTCTGGGTTCCCCCCAGCCCTCCCTAACACAATAGAATTTTCCCAGTTTCAACAACAATCATGTAAACTACCTCATTGATTAGAGGTCGATTAAATTTCAAATTGTGTATACAGCATAATTCTTTGATTAAGTTCCATTAGTCAAATTTCCATGAAAGCCGTGTTTTGCCTAAAATCAATCAGAGTTTATGATTAATGATAATCATGGGTGTCATTTACCAGAACACGTTTGTGTTGTGAATTAATCTATCTTGCTGGAGTGTGCAATCATGAACCAATGATTTGTAGCCCCCATTGTTTAGTAGAGCAGAAATCATGAATAGCAAATAAATAAATAGGTACGCGAAATGGAAGTGGTGGGAGGTGAGTGTGATATTCCATTTCATCGCTTTATGAGTCAAAGCCGTCAAAGGGAAGCCTCGTGGCTGCAAATCTATAATATTCTAAGACTTATCAACTTGGTGGATCACAGAGTTTGATCAAGTAATTGGATCCGATTGTATCTGTGGATTGCTGATGGCCAACATGTGTGCAAGTGACATGGGCTTGATTGGTATTCAGTTTAAAAAAAGGTTAAAAACTCGTTCAACCGTATTTTTTTAAAATAAGATAATCTTATTTACATATTAATATCGATTTATGTAAAAATATTTATTCATTGTTTTCGGCCCATTATTAATTGGTACTGTGCGATGGATGGTAGAAACGGATTGGTATACTATGAAAGATGGAAAAGAGGACCACGTGATGTATTTGTGGGAAGAAGACATGAAACAGCTAAGCAATAAGCAGTGAGGAAGGATCAAGGGGTGTGAAATAAAGGGAGCAGGTGACAGCTCATGTGGTCACGTGGTGTTCTATGTTGCTCCAAAAAGTAAATTCCCTTGTCCTTTCCTCCTATGACCCATCACATTTTTTTTTTTTTACACTCACGTCGACTAATCAATTAATTTAATGTGAAAGTTGCCCTTTTCACTTAAGCATAGAAAAGATCATATTTAAATTACTACTGAATTCTACATATCTATACATCTTTAAGTGAAAATTCAAACATTAATTGGCTACTTTTATTAGACTGATTATTTGATAATGGGATAACGTTAGAGTTTGAATATGGATTTCTAGCAACAAAAAAAAAACAAAAGAATATGGATCAA